>JAQIYD010000102.1:0-12856 GCA_034699565.1 Anurida granulata
AAAGGACCAATTGCCGAACGGAAGATGACGACAGCCACCACTGAAATATAAAGCGAAAATACGCATGCGATTTTCGCCGTTGGCACAAATAGGGATCCAAATACAATGTTGTGGAGATCATTGAGCAACAAAACAGAGCGGTAAACTTCAAATGACTTTGTCAGGTGACCAAACTGCAAGTTGCAGCCTTGCGAGATCCCATCGGTGGGCAATTCAGTACTGTATAATTGAACATTGGTAGTTTTAAATGCAAACTTGATTAAACTCCTTAAATTCATACCTTGCTTTCCTTAACCAAAACGTGATTGTTTGGATTGATGGTATGAGTAGATTGAATTGAGGTAGTGCATGGTGACTAAGTACTCCAAACATAAACATGGCGCATGGGCAATACACAGTACTCGCTATACCAGTTCCCAGGGAGCCCACGACAAAAACAATGCATATGATTGGTAATGAAATCGAACAGGCGCCAGCGGCAACGGCAAATCCGACAAACAAAATCTCCCGTATTTTCTTAGATGCAATTGGTTCAGCTCTAAGGTAGCGATTTCCTAAAATATTTTTAAATGATTTCGCGATTTCTAGAAGGCATTCCTAGACAAGAAATACCGTGAGCAAAAACTTAGTTTACCAAATTCCCGGTGAATCGTCATTATGCTCCTTGTGAGACTCATAAACTCGGCCTCAGATCTCTCAAGGGACCAGATCACACCCGTTGCAGCCCCCGAAGCGACTCCGGCTAAACAACTTATGAGGGCCCCACTCTCTTGATTTCTGTTAAATTGTTCTTTAGCTTCCGACAAGAAAAACAAACAATTGACGACATGGAGTAAAATGCTCAAATAAATAATAGGACGACGATAGTTCCATGGGTTTGACATTAAAATATTCTGATTGCCGGCCAGCACGAATGGAGCCAAATTCAACTTGGTAGACCAATCCAGTAGATGCAAGAACAGCGCGTACTCTTTTTGACTCAACATGTCACTATTGTATGTTTGTTTAATTAAGTAACACAGTTGTCAGAAATGACTGATAAGATTTGAGTGAATGCACTACTATAGAAATGTACTTTTGTTCGACTACAAGATTCAGTTAGTAATGTTAATGTCAAATATACTAAACTGATATAAAGGGTCAATTAAGTTTATGCTTAATTATAAGTTTGAGTTCCCAATCCTAGCCTATCAATAAATTAGTAAATGATTCCTCATTCTACCCATTGACAAATTTAATATTATTTTAATTACCAAAATAACCAAACTAAAAAAAGTTCCAAGATAGTTATTTTGTTTACTAAGGTTTCTCTCTTTAATTCGTGGGTAGGCCGTTCTTCTTCTTCGTCTCAGAGCTGGTTATGTTGTGTGCTTGTGAAATTAAGGATGATTAGACAAAAACAGTTGAAAATTGAACCATAATTAATCGACCAGGCGGCATCCCCTAAAATTAGTGAAATTATTTTGGATAAATTCCCCAATTATTAAGTTGAGTTTTACTGCAACTTCGCTTTGTAGTCGAGTAAGCTATATAAATTAAACTTGCAAGAAATGAATTACACAGTTTTTATGTATGTATTTTTTTCGACATTTGACTTTCGTCCCATCATTTGAATGTCCTATGAGCTGGGAGACAAGCAAGTTGGCAGGAGGTTATGAGGGATAAATCCCTAACGTCGAAAGACGAAGAAATAAATAAAACTCAACTCCAGTAAACAAACCCAAAGTTAATTAAAGAATAATAATTGTTTTTTATTTACAAAAAAAGAATCGATATGAGTTAAATTTAATTAAGAATAAGAATATTGTACAAGGGCATGCGGAGATGAAATATCCATCCAGATCCAGGGTTCAAATGATGAAGTATCCAGTCCAGGTTGAGAGAATGTGATCCAGGTGAAGAGATTGGTTGATGATGATCATCAGATGACATTGATCCTTCCGTGGGATGGCGATGAATCCCCGATGGATCCTCGACTCGTCAGATGGAGTGGCGTGGCGAGTTGAGGTCGTCTCCTTTGGTTGGTGGTGGGAGGATATTCCATCTTCATGCTCGACACATTCTCCAGAAACATCATGGTTCGTCCCAGAAGATGAAGAGCCGCCTGATAGGATTCCGCTTGTTATGCTCGTCGTGGAACAGGGGAGTAGGCGACGAAACGGATGAGGCTGAACAACGGGAACAGGACCAGCCATGTTGCTTCCGTGCAGTTCACAGTAATGTAGCACTTAAGGGTGATATAGCTCGCCTTGATGAGGAGGTAGCAGCCACCAGTGCAGCATATGACAAAAATGAAGAATGGGTAAAATGTCGCCACAATCCTTTCAAAGAGAGAATAAATCCAGCTAATAATGTTGTAGAAAGGTGTCGAAAGAAGAAATTAGACATGTCTGCAAATCTTTTTGAAATCATTGAGGTGTCTCCAATTGGAGCTCACGAATATGATTAGGATTCTTCTGAGGAATTAAATTTGTCCAACACCAAACTACGAAGCAAGTTTATTTTACTTTAGAAATGGCGCCTTGACTCTTATTTTGAAACACTATTCTCACCTGAGCAACTAACAGAAACTCAAATTATAACATTGATGTATTCTGATCATGTTGTATCAATCTATAAAGCTTAACAAATATTCTATTTATCTTTAAGTTTTACTTCTGAATCTAGACCCAGCAACACAAATATTAAAGCGTTTTTAAAGAAATAAAAAAAAAACGGAATGGCTTACCTAGAAAACAAATTAAATTATATCAGTACTTTTAAAATATTCACTAACATTCATTCCGAAATTAAAGCAAAATTATTCTTGGATTTCTTCAAAGATAAGTTTAGTATAGGTTAGATATAACAAATACCCGAAAAGACGATTTCTTGAAAATTCTACCTAAACTTGACGAAGCTGCAATTAAAATGATATCGGTGCCTTTCTCCTCACTTCAAATAACGAAGGGCATTAGAATTTTTAAACAAGGGTTGTGCAATAGGATTGGATGGAATTCGGAATTTATAAATTTTAAGTCTGAATTTACCATAATACTGTCATTATGTAACCAATTATATCAGAATGCTAAAAAGGCAAAGCAGTTTTAATCGCAACTTATATAACAACCCTTACACACGTGATCAGAAGTGGGTAACCGTTTGCTGAAGTACACTTCTTAACAGCTTGCTTGCTCCAACAATGTTGAACAACTACGAAATTCAAATTTTTAAAAACATGTTTATTGTCGTAACAAAACTGAACTTGATTGAAGTTGGATTCAATGAGAAAAATAACAGAGTCGAAGAGACTGTTACGACTAAATCGAAATTGTTTGTAGCTCTTGCTCTACTAGCCCATGCGGGTCATATTAGCTTCTATGCCTGGCGTATTCTTCACGAATCCACGGACATTAAAGTTTTCATGCTATTTTTCACGATTGTTTCCATGGCAGGCGTGGCATTGAGGCTTACTTCAATGTTTTACTCTAATGAGTTAATCCATCTCTCTAACAATATTTTGATCGTTGGTTCAAAACTTGGTACGATTTGAATTTAACATTTACTTAATTGGATCTCAGTTATTTCTGATGATTAATGAATAACCTACAGGACCGTTACTGGACTGGATGCCACCGAAATTGTAGAGCCGTCAAAAACACGCGGGAAATCATTTCCCAACACGGAATAGCTCGGAATAGTCACGCCCAAGTTGGGCGGCCCAACCTCCACTTCGATGCACTCCTCTCTTTCCTCTCCTTTCTTCATCTTCAGTGAAATTGCCGGTAGAATATTCATAACAACAGCTGTTTCTCCTTTGAATTTATTTATTTTTAATCTACTAATCAAGCAACCTTAAATCTTATTTAAGGAAGTCGTAAGTTGAACTCTTGGCTATATATCAATCTCGTTTGTAGAAAGTTATCGTCACTACTGGACAAAGGTCACGTTCACGTTCCTCTTGTCTTGTTGTATTAATTTGTCTCATTCAAATTTTTAAAGGCTCGATTCGATATTGTTAAACAGTTGGGTTAATTCTGTAAAAGTGAGAAGTGATGGTGGACTTGAGTATATATTAACAGATCTGCTCGTATTTTTTAATTTAGATTACTTAACTTGAACCCGGACTAAGTCAGTAATCGGTGCTGGTAGCAAAAGGGAAGGATGAATACCGCCACTATGGGAAATCCTGATGAACATTCAGCGTTTGGAATATTTCATCACTTACCAAATGAGGTACGTGTCTTACAGAAGATCTACAGATTTTAGTTGAAATAATAATTTTGAAATTGTTCATTTGCAGTTATTGCAGGAAATTTTAACTCACGTGCCAACAAAGTATTTATTAAGGACGTGCAGGCTCGTGGATAAAAGTTGGAACGAAATTGCAACCCGCCTCTGCCGCGAGTGTCATGTAAGGCTGATTCCAACAAAACTGAACCTATCAGATCAGGCGGGGGGAATACTGAGGAGATTTTCCAAGTCACGTGGGCTTCCGTGGTCTTCCTGTACTGTCCTGTTTTTCCGCAAATGCAGTTCGACCTTAAGAAATGACAACTGGACAAAGATTTCGGACTACATGGCCCTCTTGAATTCTTTTGGGATGGAAATACGAGAATTGATTATAAAGACGGATTCTTACAAGCTTCTGGTGGAAAACCTCCGGAAGGTCCCAAATGTCGAAAAATTGACAATCCACTTCAAGCATCAATATCCCGTCTCAATTCCAAAACTGACAGAAAAAACAGACTTCCAAATGTTGAAATTGAAGGAGCTCAGAACGGGTAGTGTTCGTTTTGAGTTTATACAAATCTTGCGCCAAAAATCCCCGTGCTTGGAAAGCATTAGCCTATATGTGGATTTGGGACGGGATGGAATGGAGCAACTAATTTCACTCCTAAGGAGCGTCCGATTCGTCACTCTCGAATTGGACTACGCCAGCCATCTTATTGAACATTTTAATACACTCCTCGATTCAAATCTAAGCAACGTTCGGGGTTTGAAACTTAATTGCTCCCACTCACCCACCAACGAACCAAGTTACTATCACCAACTCGAAAAGTTCCTTCAACTTAACTCTGGACAACTGGAAAAGTTAATATTTTGTTCCTCACTAGATTCGGAGAACAATCGGATTGGGGAAATTCGCATACAGCTCCCTCTCCTGCCGAAACTTAAATATCTTCAACTTGGGAAGTGTCAAAGTAGTATCCACGACAAATTTGGAGAGGATTTAGTGCACCCCTTTCTCTCCTTTTTTGAATTTACTTCAGACCAGTTTCCCGTTTTGAAAAAAATGAGGATTGGCTCACATCATTCCATTAATGGGATTCTTGGGAATTCCCGCTTTGAATCCGTGGAATCCTTCTGGATCGAGAACCGGAACTCGGATTTAACTGAGTTGGAATGGAACAAAGTTTTTCCAAATTTAAAGGAACTAACCGCTTGGGTCGAAGAGCCTGGCTTGATCTACGTGTTTCAAAAGCTGCAGAACTTAAAGAAACTTTATCTTTCTGTGAAAGTCGACGAAAACGATCACCATGCGACAGTAAATTCAGTTCTTTCCGGAATCCCAAATCCTGGGAAATACTACAGGGAGGGCAAGGAAAATATCAAAAAATTGAGAGAATCGGCTGGGAGTCCCTGTTTAGTGAATTTGAGACGTAAGTTCTTGCTTAGGCTCATTCGCATGGTTGGAAACTGTTTAGTAAGAATTCTTTTTTTTGTAGATCTCAACCATTTAGAACTAACCTTCCCTTGTTCCGGTACAAGATTTACGGATCCAGGCGCTTTTCTTTCCTTACTGACCATTCAGCCGTTGGATTCTTTGGTCATCACATGCGCCAACGTGAGTTTATTGTGTTTTGAAAACAATACTTTAAATTAAACGCTTTATACGTTCTTAACAGATATCCTGGTTGAGTGAGGACAGACTTTCAGATCACCATTTTTCATTTCGCAACAATGGTAGTTGGTGCGAGGAGGACAACGATGACCCTGACTTTTGCAAATGAATCTCCCTCCTAATAGGTTTAATTCTTTTTAAGTTCTTTTAAAGTTTAATTCTGGTTGCACTGAGTAAGTGCAAGCGGTAAGTGCACTTTCCCACGAGAGGATTGTATTCCAGAATATTAATTGAATCCAATCTATCTAACAGTCTGTTTAATATCTTATATCCATTTTATACTTTCAGTTTAGATCTAATTAGAAATTGCCATGGTCATTTTTAGGTCTATTTTTTATAATCACAGACGTGAGGACATTGGAATTGGGACTCATATCTTGGCTCCAAAATGTCCGCTCAATTTCCAAAAATTCTCAAGGTTTTCGAAATCTGCAACGAATTCCGAATCACCAATGTTAATTGGTGGTTTGGATAAAAAGGAAAATGAATTTTTGAATTTAAAATTTTTTAGGTTAAAAAATTGTAAAGTATAAACTCATTATTTTAAGTGTTAATTTTGGTTAGGTTTAGGGATTTTGGTTTTTGAAAATTAGATGTAAGTTGCCTTGCTCACTGCCCATACTCATGACATGAAAAAATGCGTATTTTGATTATATACCATGCTCGTATTGTGTGTATACTCCCATGTTCCATGTGGAAATGCACTTCAATATTTTCCTATTATCCAGGCATAATAATCGCACTATTTGTGCCTCCTTTATGCAGAATCAGGTTTTCGATGCTGAAATTGTCATTCCAAATTTATTGTTTTTTTTTTGCTCACTATGTTCAATCTAGCCAACTTTTCGGACATGGACTTTTGAGATGGTTTTTTTAATGAAAAACATATCCAAATTGTGGACAACTACTATGGAGGGTAACACATAGTTGTCCACACACAGCGCCAAAACTTCAAACCATTATATCTCAATTTGCACGCAATGTGTCTCAAAGATGAACTAGACCGTTTTTAACTACAGGACATAAGCTTTCCAATGAGCTATAACTCACCGGGATATTCGACCTGGGTCGGTCACAATTAACCTTCAAAGTTGGGTCTTTATAAATTAGTTTAATTTCCCGACGGATAAATGCCTGTTGAACCTAATGTGTGTTGAACCTAATGACTGTTGAACCTTTGGGGAAATATTAATCATTTTTTTGGATGGTTGGAAGAAGAACGAAAGGAGGCGGAAAGTCAGTTTTCCAGTCCAATTCACAAGTTTCTGTTATTTTTTTTGAAGGAATTCTTCTTTTTTAGGTTTTGGTTAACCAGGATGCACTATTTTTCACCCATTTTCTTTTTTGTTGTACAACTTCAGTAAAATGTTGGGCCCTGATTCAGACAAGGTTGGACACTTGTAAGGTTATGCGATTTAAGAATAAAACGTTGGATGATTTCAGTAAAATGTTGGAGGCATTAAATGACAGCCTTTAGCTTAAAGTTTACTTCTAAATCTAGACCGGAAATAATCTGAACTCAAACCCAGCAACACAAATATTGACCATTAAGTGTTTTTAAATAAATATAATAAACAGGAAGGCTTACCTAGAAAACAAATTAAATGATATCAGTACCTCTAAAATATTCACCAACATTGATTCCGCAATTAAAGCAGAATTATTCTTTGATTTCTTCAAAGATAAATTTAGTAGGTTAGATATAGCAAATACCGAAAAAGATTATTTCTTGAAAATTCTACCTTAACTTGACGAAACTGCAATTAAAATGATATCGGTGCCTTTCTCCTCACTTGAAAATACTAAGGGCATTAGAATTTTTAAACAAGGTTTGTGCAATAGGATTGGGTGGAATTCGGAATTCATAAATTTTAAGTCTGAATTTACCATAATACTGTCATTATGTAACCAATTATACCAGATGCTAACAAGGCAAAGCAGTTTTAATCGCAACTTATATAAGAACCCTTACACACGTCATCAGAAGTGGGTAATCGTTTGCTGAAGTACACTTCTTAACAGCTTGCTTGCTCCAACAATGTTGAACAACTACGAATTGCAAATTTTGAAGAATATTTTTATTGTCGTAACAAAACTGAACTTGATTGAAGTTGGGTTCAATGAGAAAGAGAACAGAGTCGAAGAGACGGTTACAACTAAGTCGAAATTGTTTGGCGTTTTAGCTCTACTAGCCCATACTGGTAATATTGGCTTCTATGCCTGGCGTATTCTCCACGAATCTACGGACATTAGAGTTTCCATGCTATTTTTCACAATTGTTTCCATGGCAGGCGTGGCATTGAGGCTTACCTCAATGTTTTACTCGAATGAGTTAATCCATCTCTCTAACAATATTTTGATCGTTGGTTCAAAACTTGGTACGATTTGAATTTAACATTTAGTTATTTGGATCTCAGTTAATTCTGATGATTAATGAATAACGTACAGGACCGTTACTGGATGCCACCGAAATTGTAGAGCCGTCAAAAACACGCGGGAAGATTTTTTTTTATTTTGTTGATTTAGTTGGATTTTGCCCCATTGCTTCGTCGATCCAAAGCTACGTCTTAAACTACTCCATTTTCGGGACATTTGCCACAGTCGCTCTATTCACTTTATCAATCATTATCTCCAGCGTATTATTTTGGTGTGATCTGACACTATTCTTTGCTGTTTTTATTCCCTCTATTCTGATATCCAAGTTCTGGCTCCGGAAATCATGGTAAGATAAACGTTGTAAGATAAACGCAGTTTCTAAAATTTGTTTTGTGCACCTAAGTTTGGACTGGCCGACACAGGTAAAATATCCTCGGTCTGCCTCCATTCATGTCTACCGTTCGATGCTCATTTTCAACAAACTTCGTAATATTGCTTTTGGTTCCATCCTCCTGCCTGTATTCCAAATAGCTTTTGTGTTGGTGTTTTTTGTTCTCGCATACAGCCTAATTCGGTTACGTGATTTCCAAAACATCGCTATTTACGTCATCACCATCTTCTACTTGATATGCACGGTTGCATCTATTCTTCCAGCTGCTCTTCTAATGTCCGACATTTACAACATTTCAATCCGGTTTAAGGAAAATATTATGCGAAATTCGAAACTACAAAAGGACTCACGCACGGAGAAAATCCTCCTGTCTTTCCCAGCGCTTAAATGCACCATTGGAGGATTCTATCACATGGAAGGGGTCTGAGCAAAATAATAAAAGTTTTATAATATAAGGGGAAAAAGATATTAATGATTGAAAATTCTTTCGTTTGGTTTCAGAAAGCCAAGTTAACTCTGCTTGATAACATGGCTCGTGGTTTGGCATTTAGCCTTCTTTCAACGGTGTGAGATGCTGCGCTTCTCAGTCAGTTTGGCTGAAGGGAATATAAGATATTTGCACTTATTGTGAAGCCTAACCCAATCGTACAAGACAAATATTGTCAATTAGTTAAATTGATAAATATGGATAAATATCCGTGGGAAGGAATAAGTCATATTTAAAAATCTAATCCGCTTGCCAAGTATCTATTGCAGATATCCGTGATTTTGGCCAGTTATGCCCGTGGGTTTCGTCATCATTGAAGATTCATCGATTTAACAACCGCCAACCTTAAACGAATAGACAATAGTTATTAAGCTCTAGCGGGACGGTTGCGACTGCGGGTCATTAAAATAATAAATGAAAACCAGTATTTAAAAATAAGTAATCTGGTAGCTAAACAAGAGTCATATCGTGCCATTTCAATACCAACAATCATATGTTCACAAATAGTGAGGTCAAATTCTGGTTGGGAAACTATCGGTGTGGGAACTCCCGCTCCGCAGTTAGTAGTTATGTAGACGAATAATTTAATGTAAATATCAACCCAGTGAAATGTTTGCTTAAATGTATCAAGGTTTGTTTTCCACCACTGCCGAATCATATTGCACTATCAAGATAATCCCTTATGGTAATATCTCCATGGCAGGATCGGGAACTTCTGACACTATTATAAAAGGACATTTGCATGAGCCGCAGAATTCAAAACGTTTATCACAAAGATAAAAAATTAATTTTATAAGTAAACTATATCTTTCATGCAACATATAATTGGAAAGTACAATTTCGAATTAGAATACTTTTACATAAAAAGTTATTTTATTCAGGAGTTAAGCAATTTGGTAATGGCAACAGTTTACCTGCCCCCACGGCAAACTCCAACAACTCATCAAAACTCTTATTAGAATAACAAACATTTCTGATACTCAAGCGTGAATGTTTTAAAGAATTGACAAAGGGTATGTGTCCAAAACAATACAAGGTAGGGAGTCCAAATTGAAGGAGATTGCCAGTGGTTTTAATAATGGAATAGATTCAATAAAATGGACTTGGTTGCTTTGATAGGCTTGCAAAAAAATTCTGAACTTTGAAATGATTTTCAAATTCTGGAGTAAACTAAGCACCATCATCAAATGAAAAAGCTATCCAATATAATTGATTATCTTTATGGATAAAAATTGTTATGCAAAGTAGAAAGTGTTAAAAGATAAATGTTGTTTTGTGACAATGACGTGGAATAATCGGCGCTTTTCTTTTCCATATGGTGATTTCATAATTGACATGTTGTTTAGTTCCCTTTCACTTTACTAAAAATTGATAATATCAAAAAACACTTACAATTGGATTCGCTTAGTCACGCTTAGATTCGTATAAAACTTAATAAATGACTTTTTGAGATTGGCGGTGTTTTTTAAGCTTTCCATAATCGGCCACTGTTTAGCCTAAAAATGTTATTAACGGGGTGAGGATCTTTACTGGACTACTTTTTATCAATATGAAAATCATCACCTCAGGTATTGAAGTGAGTAAGTGACCACTTTAGCTTAATTTCGGTTTTCCAGAATTTAGTTTAATTTCCCTAAAGAACTTGACATGAATTTTAAGTCGGTTGTGTCCTCAAGCATTCTCCCATGTTCATTTATTCCTAGAATTATACCTGCCATCACTTTAAATTCAGAATGAATCTCGATTCACATGTAAACCCTACCTGAGCACCCACTCCGTCTTTTAATTTTTAATGGAATCCCGTTATCATTTCCCATTTTCCTGGATTTCGGTTAGGTAATCGCAATCATTGAACATTGATAACGGACTTTAGAGTTTAGATATAAAATTATCTACGAAAAACAAATTATACTCGTATTCAAATATAACTACTCCCCGCGTACACATTTAATTTCTTTTTAGTTCGAAAAAAAAACCCTTCTCACCTTCACGAAAAAATGGCGAGATACTTGGCCCACGCCCTTGCTTTTTGTCTGGTTGGTCTTGCTTCCTCCCAGTACTCCCCAATTCTCCGCCTCTACACGTCTACAGACTGCGTTGGGGTTGAGTCAATTTTCATCAACGACTACGTTTCTGATTTGGCACAAATTAGCTTTGACAACCGTGCCCACTCTGTCTCGATCCGCGGAACGTCAGTACTCCAAAAATTCAGATTTTGAAATCAAATTTAATTTTTTGACCTCTCATTACAGGTGGGCATTCTATGACTCGCAAAATTTTAATTCCGCCGGAAATGCCCTTATGGAATATATTTTCCGGTCATCCGAGACTTGCGTTAATTTCGATAACATTGGTGGGTATGCAAGCTCTGTCAAGTTTGTAGGGCACAGCACCGACTATCGAGAAGATGCGATTACATTTTATGCCGCGGTTGATTTTCAATCTGATGAGGAATACATTTACTACGACACACCGACCTCAATTCTTTATTCAAGAACTGCCTCCCTTATCATCACTGGCTCGTCTTCATGGACCATTTATGATACTATCGACTATCGGGGGAATGCAGTCTGTCTCCAATTAGAACCCTCACCATTCTATGAACCCGCATTTGTCCAGGACACCGTCGTGTTGGATCCAACTGTACCTCATGGCAGCATCGCATCAGTCAGGAAGGGATGCTTTACAAATAACATCCGATCCATCAAACGTGGACGCGCCCCAGTCCATGAGAAGGAAGCACCTGTTAAACAAACAGTGTAAAAACAGCTTTTGATACGCATACTATTTGCTTACTTAAAATAATAAATGTATCATGAATTAAACGAAAATGAATAAATCCTTTCATTCCAATATTGCTGAAATATGTTGGTTTGATTTTCCCTAGAAAGGTTCATGCTTGTGACATTCAACCTTCCTCCGCGAGCAGGGTTTTGACTCCTGTTCAGTTTTATCACCATTTCAAAAAGGCGTTAAACTTATAGCATTTAAATTATCAAACTATTTTTAAATTCATTACAAACGTCCAATCCTTTTTGAGCCCAACCCTCAACTTTGACTGAAAAGTAGTCTTTTTCTACATCAGTGTTTATCAATCAAGAAGTCTCACTCTGAAACAACTTTGCTCAGAAATGTATTTACCATTAGATAGACCCAAAGATAAACTGAAAGATCGGTTTCCAGTAAAACAAGTGAATTCAAACGGTTTCGTTTTATTAGTGTCAACTTTTTGCAAGAATATTCATGGGCCAATTAATGAAAATTAAACGTTATCAGAATGGAACTCAAATATTTCAATTTCTTCTCTCGCAGGCATTCCCATTCCAGCAGTGAAATTGGAAACAATGTGAGTATGTGGACTGGCTTGGTCCGCAAGCTCCTATCGAAAGCTGAGGATGCCCTTGAAATCCTGACGTCGGGAACTACTAGAGTTTGGAAAATTCATTTTTAAATAATTGAACATTTGCTAACGTCAGGAATCCTTACAATTTTTACAGTTTCGCGGTTTCGTTGTTACACCACATGTTCTTGGGTGGACTTTACGTTTACGTTTGTTAACACTAATGGTCTACACAGTGTCATTTGCTCTTCTTTGTACATGGTGCTCAAGACTTATGGGAATAAAAGGATTCACTAAGCACCGGTTCCTTTCGTTTCCAACTAAGAGACAGAGGCCAAACGAAACGGAAATGATTCTGGAAACGGGATTTGTTGTGAA
>JAQIYD010000103.1:0-12849 GCA_034699565.1 Anurida granulata
TTGGAATATCCTCAGCGAGCAAAATTTTTGATTGTCTAGTGAACTTTGACCCCGTCTTATGACGGGCACGTTCGGCTTTTAAACCTAACTTTACAGTGTCTGATGCGACGACATTGTAGAAATAATGTATGGTGAACATGGCCGCGGTGAACTAGAAATTGTGAGAGCCCCTAGAACGTTTATTGCAAAATGTGCACTCATAAATAAAAACTTGCATTTTAATTTAAAATGTGGAAACAAAAATTGGACACACAGAACTCATTTATTTTCGAATACGGCTCATTAAAAATGCAATTGCAGTAATCCCTTAAAGATCCATCTCTATTAAACCCCCTTATGCAGCAACTGTTTATAAAACTGCATAAAATTAGACAATTTAGGCCTATCATGGTTGATTACCCATGTATACAGCCCCGTTTATAACACCAACTATCAATAAAACCCTAAAAATGGTGGCTCCAGAACGCCATCTTATAGTTATGGATACAGTAGTAGTTTACAAAAAGACTGAATTTAACACAACTTGGACGAAGCTATCAGGTATATTTCTTTTGATTATGTTTCCCTGATGGGGGATTGGACAGAATGTTACTGGCCCAGACCTCTAACACCGATGGATATTCCAATGGATCCGGGATCTTCTGAAACTAGAACATTCTGAGTAACATAAGCATCTGCCTCTTTAACCTGGCGTGACTTATTATTTGATAGATAAGTCCTAATCAAAACGATTTTGATGCCAAATATTTCTGCACGTCTGATCCCTTAAAAGTGCTGGACACTACTAAAACCATAACTGACAGAAAATATGAGACGAAGCATGCTGTCGTAGTTGTTGACACAGCGAAGCTACCTGGAACAAAGGAAGAAAAAGTTGAAGGGGTCCAAAACACGATGATTGCTACTGGGATCGTATTATTTGCCGCAATTCCAAATAATCCCGAAATGCAAGTATTTCAAGGGACAGAGGAGGAGCTAGAAGAGATGACAATTAACAAAGCTGTAGAAAAGCTCAAAAGGGAAAATTGGTGTAAGGATTTGGGACATCAAGTTAGTGAAGTATTTTACGTTGTGTGTTTTAAAAACCACCTGTCCCTTATTTTAGATTTATTTTTGATTGTTATTTTAGTTGAAGTATGCGGAATTTGTTGGGGTTGCTGCTGTTGAAAAGTACAATATTGTAGGAGTCCGCTCCAAAGGATTTCAAGCTTCTCATGTGGGGTGGCTTGTCGCGTTCAATTTGTCTTTAAAACTTGATGCGCAATCTGTCAATGAGCTCGGTCCGCCTTTTGTATCCTTTCCCACTGGAAAATATCCAAGAATTTTCAAGAACGAGTTCTAAAAGTATGGAAAAGTATGCCGATGAAATAAATTTACGTGACCAATGCAGTTTTTTAGAAATTAGAAACATTTCATTGTTCTGGTTGGGTATTAGAATTCCTGCTTTAAATTTGCCGCACAATTTCTGACTAGCTTTACTTGTCAAAAACGAGCCAGTAGTTAACAAAATGGAAGCAAAATAAATCTTTACGAAGAATTTGAGTTACTTTTGGGATTAAATTAAAAATTCCGACTGTGAAAACCAGTGAACCCAGTGTTGATTTTGGGATCTTTTCCTCGTAGAATCACGATTTCAAGGATCTTTCATAAATATTAAATAATAGTCAATAGGAAGAGGTTGGATTGATAAGATGCTAAAACTTGCAAGCACGTGAAGTAGAATCATAAATTGCCAAACTAAACGTTTCTAGTGCTGTTTGAATGGAGATTTCCAAGATTGGGTGAATTTATAATTTAGGTGTAGGCGATTTTTTTATTCTCCTCTTTCACATGTTCATCCGTGCGGGGTCTAGGGTTGAGTCGTTATATGGTTCACCCTAGATTCCTCGTCGCCGTGATCGTTCAATCATTGACTGGTTGGAATAAATTGTGGGAACCGTTGTCTTGTTTACTTCTGACCGGACCAAACAAATTTTTTCAATTCTTTTGAATCAGCTAGCAGGCTGTCTTATTTCGACTTAAAAGATGGAATGATACTTTGACAATTATTACACCAAGAATATTGTATTAAATATAATCTCTGATTGGTTTGCTCAGAATACTGTGAAAATTGGACAATTATAATTATCCAATTCATTACCACAATGCCAACTCTTTCTTTTCTCTCAACCCAAGAAAGTTAAGATCTTTCCCCAGCTTACTTTATGACAATTTTAAATTGGAGACTTTTGGAAGATCAGTAAAATATAACGGCACAAAAAGTTAAATCATTAGTTTATGACCACCATGTTGCTAAGGGAAAAGATATTTGGCCAAAATGTTAATTTTAATTCTTTGCCTTTTTTTTCCTATGTAAAGTACAACATTGTTACATAGAATAGGAGCGTCACGTTTGGGAGAACAGTATGAAGTCATGCTTTTAATTACTGATAATGAAAAGCCTCGTTAATAAACTATTTCAAAAAAGAAGCCTGAGCATTCCACAATCACCACTTTTAAAAGAAGTTGTTCATGCATTGTAGCAATGAGTATGTTCGCCAATGCCAAATAGTCACTCAGAATAATGTGCAGAGGATCGTCAAAGTTTTTCGACGTGTCTTGCTACGCATCGTAGATGTAAGGAAGAGCATACAAAAGTTAACCCAAATTAGAATCGAACACAAGTACTCGTATTTCTGATGACATGACCGAGACTTCTTAATGTTCTTTCACTCTTTATCCAACTGTCTCTGCGAAGACTCGTCCGATGAGTAAACTTAATAGCATCTACTGATACATAAACGACTAAAAATCCTTATAGTGGATTTTTGATCTTCATTCCCACATCAGCATAGCTCGGTTTAGGAGTACTATTGAGTGGATAGTAGACTTTAATTCTTAGATGTTTTTGGTGTATATGCTAGTGCAGAAAAGCTTTCGAAAACCGAGCTATTTGATTAGTTAGAGCATAAACCTTGCTTAAATGTACTGTTCAAAATGACCACGGGTTGTATCTACTGGACTTCCAGTTACTGACTCTTTAGTATGTTTATGCAATCGGAAACTATTTTGGCTTGGTATTTAGCTAATCCAAAGAATAAAAGTTCAGAACACTGATCATAATATGCTTTAAACATGGCAGCTAATTTTGTAAGGATATTTTTTAATAGTGAACTCGAACTATCTTGTGTATTCGGCAAGTTAAATATTTAGTATTTTATTAAGTTTGCAAACTTAACATGTGACTTTGCTAATTTAGGTGCAAGAACAAGCCTACGTGTTATCCTCCATGTATGGAATTCTTTGAATCTACACATCAGTTTAGTGTCAGTTGGAAAAGTTTGACGACATTGTTCTTATAAGAGCAACAAGCTCGTGTCTCTATCAAGTAAAATAGTACAATTTGCTTACTCATTTAGTAGCATCTACTGATACGTAAATGACTAAAAATTCTTATAACTGGTTGTTGATCTTCATTCCCACATCAGCTTAGCTCGGTTTGGGAGTAGAGGAGGATGGGGGCAGTCGGATCACCTTTTAGTTTAAATTCATCCAGTAACAAAGCAATATTATTTTCGGGGAAATATTTCTCGGCCGCGATGCATGAACCAACTAAGCACATTGTGAGAGAATTTTGACACCAAAATAATGCAATGCGCGCATGGGCAGAAACGATTTCCGAAAGGAATCAAATGATCCGACTGACCCCAGCTATGGGGTCAGTCGGATCAGTGTGTGGGGTCAGTTGGATCAACAAAAGAAACACCTAAAATTTCATCACCAATTTATTCAAAAATGTATTAAATGAATTATTTGAGGAAAAGTGTGTTGTTGGTGAGTTTGCAGCGTTTTCTTACGGTTTGCTTGGCTCTGTAGCCTTTCCTAGATCAGAAGTTTTCGATTCCTTTTTTTTGTTCTTTTTGATGGTTTTATTTGCTGGAGCTCTAAGCGTTTGTTTCTTTGTTACGGGCCTCAGCCATGATGTCATTGCACCCTCCTCAAGCTTAACACCTTTAGTTGCTATGATTTTGTTGGTTAATGTGACAGTTGTGACACGTCTCGTCCATATTAAAAATTAATTGAGGTGATAGTTTGTGCTTATCTATCAGAGTCGAAAGTTGTCTTAAAAATGCATCCATATTTGTCTTGTTGAAGCTGATGGCTCTAAAGAGACTTGTCGCAACTGGTGTCCTAATTAAAAGTGTAGGATGTCTCCGCACGAATACAAGGAACCAGTCCCTACCGGGCTTCAGGTCTGTGTCCCAGTCTTGCGGATATTTCAATCCCTTTTCCTTTGCCAATTTAAATGCAAGGGTTCGTAGTTCGCCAGCACTTAACCCAAAGTACATTTCAGCTGCTGATGAGCATCACTGACGAGTTCTGGATCAACCATTTTTTGTGTTTTTCCAACTCTCTGTCTCGCATTGCTGCAAATAAATTATTGAAATTGATCCGACTGACCCGATTAAAATTGATCCGACTGACCCCATTAAAATTGATCCGACTGACCCCCATCGTCCATTTTTACTAAAAAAATTAATTCAAAACGACTGGATGATATACTTATTCAAATATTTATGGTAATATGTACTCAATCACACCAGAAACAATCTAGTTGACTAAACACTGGATTCGAAACTAGAATCGCTTTCAGATTTTGATTTTAATGACTGAGAACTAATTTTACTTTTGGCTATTTTTCGCACAATTTGAATTTAAAATTAAAAAAGCAAGGCTTAAAAATTTATTTATGGAGTATTTAAAGCTGCCGCGTCAAGGCAACAGTACGGACTTAATTATCGACTAATTTAGTACTTGTGATTTACACCAGGGGGTAAGCTATTGACCTTGATCCGCCTGACCCCATGATCCGACTGCCCCCATCCTCCTCTACTATTGAGTGGCTAGTAGACTAGCGTACGATTTAATTCTCAGATGTTTTTGGTGTGGATCCTAGTGCAGAAAAGCTTTGGATATGCTAGCTTTCGAAAATCGAGCTATTTGAATAGTTAGGGTAAAAACCAAGCTTAAATGTAGCGTTCAATGTGACCAGGAGTTGTATCTACTGGATTTACAATTAAAGACTCTTTGGCATTTTTATTAAATTTGCAAACTTAACGTGCGACTTTGCTAATTAGGTTCAAGGACAAGCCTACGTGATATACTCCATGTATGGAATTCTTTGAATCAGCACATGAGTTTAGTTTCAGTTGGAAAAGTTTGACGACATTGTCTTTATCACCAGCAATAAGCTCGTGTCTATATCAACTAAAATAGTACAATTTGCTCAATCACTTAATACTATCCATTGATACTTAAATGACTAAAAATCGGCATAGCTGGTTCTTGATCTTCATTGAAACAACAGCTTAGCTAGGTTTGGGAGTACTATTGAGCACTTTGGGATAGTAGAGTAGCTTACCATGGAATTATTGGGTGTTTTTTGTGTAGACGGAAGTGCATGAAAGTTTTGGATTGGCTAGCTTTCGAAAACCGAGCTAGTTCAGTAATTAGGGTAAAATCTTTCTCGAATGTAGTGTGCAATGTGACCAGGAGTTGTATCTACTGAACTTACAATTAATGACTCTTTAGTATGTTTTCTGCAATCCGAAACAATTTTGGCTGGATATTTAGCTAGTCAGAAGGATAAAAGCTCAGCACACTGATCATAATATGCTTTAAACATTTCAGCTAATTTCATAAGGATATTTTTATATAGTGAACTCGAACTATCTTGTGTATCCGGCAAGTTAAGTATTTAGTATTTCTATATATTTTGCAAACTTAACAAGTGACATTGCTAATTATTTGCAAGGACAAGCCGATGTGTTATACTAAATGTTTGGAATTCTTTGAATCTACACATCAGTTTAGTGTCAGTTGGAAAAGTTTGACGACATTGTTCTCATAACACCAATAAGCTCGTGTCCATATCAATTAAAATAGTACAATTTGCTTATTCACTTAATAGGATCTACTGATACGCAAATGACTAAAAATCCTTATAGCTGGTTATTGTATCTTCATTGCCACAGCAGGTTAGCTCAGTTTGGGAGAACAATCGAATGGATTGTAGACTAGCGTACGATTTAATTCTCAGATGTTTTTGGTGTGGATGCTAGTGCAGAAAAGCTTTGGATATGCTAGCTTTCGAAAACCGAGCTATGTGATTAGTTATGGTAAAAACCTTGCTTAAATGTAGCTTATAAGCAATGTAGAAATTGTGACTGCAGATTTAGTTAATCTGTATAATAAATGTTCAGAACACTGATTATAATATGCTATGAACGTAGCAACTAATTTCATAAGAATATTTTTACTAGTGAACTCTTACTATGGTTTGGATAAGGAAGCTATGTCTTTTGCATTTCTATTAAATTTGCAAACTTAACTGGCGACTTTGCTAATTAGGTTCAAGCACAAGCCTACGTGTTATATTCCTTGTATGGAATTCTTTGAATCTGCACGTGAGTTTAGAGTCAGTTTGAAAAGTTTTACGACATTGTTTTTATCACCATCAGGATGCTCGTGTTTCGATCAAATAAAATACTACAATTTGCTCATTCACTGATACGTAAATGACTAAAAATCCTTATAGCTGGATCATCATTGGCATTATAGCTTGGATAATTTTAGGAGTACTATTGAGTGGATAGTACACTAGCTAACGATGTAAGTCTCGGGTGTTTTTGATGAAGACGATGTTTGATTTTTCCTGCAAAAACTCAAATGTATGCCAGTTTTGGACCAGCTTACAAAAATTTGGCCAGTTCTTTAGTTATGGTCTGAACATGGGTCAAATCTATCCTAAACGTTTGGTCGTATTCCAGTTCTCATCACTGACCGGTTTTTGACTGTTTTTTTTCACGATAACGTGTAAACGAGACGCAAGAGTTAAATTTAGCAATTAAAGAAGTAAAAATAAATAGAAATTGATGAAACGCTGTGTAGGAAACTGTGGGTCCTTTTTATTCTTGAAATGAGTTCAGAAACACTGCAAAGTCTACATTTTAGCTCAACTCCCTTTGTACATATACGGCGTTTGAGTGTGCAGTGAATTTCTTGCGTAGATAAATTTTGACGCTTTTGTCTGGAAATGGTATATAAAAGCACGCTACTGCTATGGGAAACTCCAGTACCTCCTCGGAATCCTGTAACCAACAAACATTTTGTGAAACTCATCAGAAAGTGCAAACCAAGTAAGGCAACTTCGCTTTCTTTTTCTTATTTTTATTAGCTAGTCCGATTTGGGTCAGGTTTTTACGACTGTAGTTTACCTCACGCTAAGTTATAAATTCTAGTTTATATCGGTTTAAACTCTAACAACAAAAGGCAAAAGTCTTTCACAAGCAAAGCATTATCGGGAAAATTTTTTCAGTACTGAGTTTAGGTTGTGAGATCTTGATGTAAATATTCAAAGGAGCAATATGACATATTGGCCTCAAAATCATTTTAAAGTGCCTCAAAAAGGCATTAATTCTATGCCTTCTCTTAATATAATTCATTTTAATGGAAATTGACTAAAGCAACCGTGGTGACTCTAGTTCTATTCAATAAATTTTTGGAGTAAGCGTCCACTGAGGCGTAGAAGGGAAATTTCATGTTTAGTGACAAACCTAAGGTACTTTATTGGCAAGTGCTTGAAAGATGATATCAACAGCAAAAAAATACACAAGGGCGAGGAGAACATACAAACGAGCTCGGTTTAGTAGGTATTTCGTCACTCCTCTTTGCAGCTAAGCGACACAAAAACTGATAAGCCAGTGCACCACGGGAATCACAATAACACTGTGACTATCTAGTCTACCTGCATGTGTCTTCTATAATATTTCATTTAGACTACAGAAAGACCAAGTGATGGATGAAGCAGAAAAACAACTTCATTGCTAATGATAAGATTAATGATTTACTTTATTAGCTTTTAAAGAATTGAAGATATTTACTCCAATATTTATTATATTCCAGGGTCAACATCAAAATGAATACTTGCCATTCATGGTTCCATATTATGCTAGTATGCTTGCCTGTGTTTTTAAACGTAACGGCCGTGTTCAACGGACAAGGCACGATGGATGTACTTTTCTCAATGTATGATGGGCAAGCCAACCTTCCCAAAACATACACATTAGGAGATGTGTTGGGTAAAGGATTCTATGCTACCGTGAGGCAAGCAAGTAAGTTCATCGTGTCACCAAACAGATAATTCCCATCGTAGTATCACAATTATATATCGGAAATTAATATATTAGCAAGTCTACTTATTTCCAATCCGATCTCGCAATATTGTACGGAAGTCCAAAAAGATAAACTGATTCTTCTTTCCGCTGAGTAGAAAAATTATTGTTGGGCTCGAGTAAAACAAGTCGAAAATGTCAACTAAACAGATTTCTTTGTTCTGAGAATGTTAGGATTTAATTATCCTGTCAACTGCACATTTTAAGTGAATTGCTGATAATTAAAATGTTAGTGGCAATACCCTGTTGAATTTGCTGCACTGTCAGGAAATATTATTAATGCATCCCGCGATAACAATTTCTGTGTTCAGCTCGCTGAGCTTTTTTTTAATTGATTGACAGGAGCCCAGAAAGCTAGGAAATTTCTTTTTTTCCCACTCAAACCTAAATTACTTCAAACTGTTGCCTTAAAGGTGGTAAGTAATATATTCAAAACGAATGTTTTATATAAGCGCTAAGTTGCAATGTTTGAAATCAACAAAAATAGATGTTTTTCTGTCGTAGTTGGACTCGGACACAGAAAAAGCCGTAGCCTCACAGAAACTAGAATACG
This sequence comes from Anurida granulata, assembly GCA_034699565.1. Classification (NCBI taxonomy): domain Eukaryota; kingdom Metazoa; phylum Arthropoda; class Collembola; order Poduromorpha; family Neanuridae; genus Anurida; species Anurida granulata. Next base: position 8,767 of record JAQIYD010000103.1, read on the forward strand.
AGATTTCTCAAAAGTTACACGATGGAAACAAAACGCCTGGTAAATTGGTTTTGAAATGAGAGTAGGCTTCAATTTGCTGGGTACCATCTTGACCGTGTGACAAACAACTCATGCCATTAACGAGCTTGTGATTACAAATCCTTGACAGTAAATTTTAAATTATATGATTCCTTTAAATTGGTTGTTAAACGGTCGAATCTGATCCTCCTGGATTAACTGGCAACTGATTTCACTTACAACGATGATTGACAAGCCTAAAAAATTTTTTGTTTGTTTCTTACTTATTTTAAATTTTTGTAAAAATATTAGTGTCGGGAATTGGGTTTGTGAACGGCTATGGCTTCATGGATGTCGAAGTGGGAGACCTTAAATTCAAGGTCGGCGTGTCAGAAATGGAATTGATCGGTGATTTGAGTTTTGAGGAATATATGAAAGCTCATGCTGGAGATACCACGAATCGGAAGAGATACATTGCCTTAAAATTCGTGGATGCAATGGTGAGTACTAAACTACGTTTTACATTTAGTGTAATGTAGCGAGAGTTGATATAAAAGTAGTACAATTGCATGACCTAAATAAACTGTCAGATTGCCACACGCCGAATGTACCAACTGTGTCGGCAGCACCACCTAACGGGTCCCTCAAGTTCCCCGTCTACAGAACTGCCTTCCTTTTCTATCGTCCTCATCTGCACACCACACAAGTTGCGTTTATTATTTATGAACTGGTTTAATTTACAAATTTCTTGTAGTTTCCTATTCTAAGATACATCCACGGCAAGGGAGTTACACACATGGATTTAAAGCCGTCCAATGTCATTGTCAAAGGGAAACGTGGTGAAACAATGGGAAGGCCGGAGGAGTTTGTGCTGATCGACTTTGGAATTGGAGAAATTGAAAATAAGATTGCAAAAGGTATGTAACTCATGAATGAGTACAATTATGAATATACAATTTGTAATGAACAAAATAGTATGAACCTTAGTTAAGAATGAATATATTTGTATATTAAAAGGAAATGAAGATTTTTTACAAGTTGTCGTTGTGGTTTACATGGTGTTGACTGGGGCGTCGCAGGAAGAGATCTCAATCTCGACACTGCCCGATAAGTTAGATGAGATTTTGGGAGAAAAGGCCGCCGTTCCAGGTAACAGAATAAATTCGAACCATGAAAGTGTGACTGATTAAATGATTGCTCAAACCGAAGTTGTATCTAATTTTGGGAATTTATAGATAGAGACCCTGGACTATTGGTTTTCCTGCAACAACTAATTTGCCATTCCAAGTTAAGCGCGCCGAAATTGAGTGATGAAATGTACAGAAACTTTACTGTGGATTATAAGGACTTGTTAAAAAAATATTCTGCACTCGTGGAACAAGGCAGTGCCGGTTCCAAATTTTAGTTGTCCAAACAATGAAAACTCTTCACATTTCAATTTTTATTCACTTGCTCTTTTCCAATGATTAATTTCACTTCTTTTTAAATCCACAAGCTGTTCTTGATTTCTTTGTACTTTCTCATAGCAGAAAAGGCTTAGGATTCGAGGATTTTGATTGGTTCATTTTCATTTATTTATTTAAAATACATTTAATCCAATATTTGCACTCAATAAAACATCGATTTCAAAATTTCAACAAGGACTACAATTTATGACTACCTGGTGCATTACTTAATGTTGGATCGTAACACACAAAAATTCAAGAAACGTTCATTAAAGTTAATTTTGTAAATGAATGTTTATCGGTGATACCTCCGGTGCTGGAAGAGTCCATGCCATTTGGTAAACTGAAAAAGGTATAACAGTGGCTGTCTAACATAACCTTATCACAAGTTATCTCCACAGCCAATTATTTAAACACGTTTTAGTACAAATGTTTTGTCAACAAGATGTTGCGTAAGTACATTGTTTCAAAGGGAGAATTGGAAAAGACATGCATGGACAAATCGCAGTAGCTGGACGATTTTGACGAACCATTTGTTCCTTTTTAAATACGACAATTATGATTCCGATTCAAATAAATTTCATTCTTCCTTTCTTTCTGTCTACAAGGCGGCTCTTAACACAAATGGAAAATGAGGACTTACTTAGACTTGCTTACCGATGCAGCTTATAAGGTTAGCTATTTATAAGAAATACCATTCTCACTATCAAATAGTTTAAATCAAACGAATGAAATTGAAACTTTCAGCTGATGTGCCATGGCTATCGTTCGAAGTTCAGATAAGCAAAATCATTTCCATGTGCTTGGATTTGGAATTTGTTCAAATGAATCAACGAAAGATTTTGCAGTTATCATCAAGGCTATTAAGGACAATTACCGTATTTTTAAGCGGAATATTAAAACCCAAAACGTTGATTGCTGCCTGCGCTGACGAAATAACAAACGCAATAAAACGGTTTCCTGAGCATGGGCACACTTTATAATGAAGGAGGAGAAAATCTTCATAAAATCAGAAGTAAGAAATCACTCACCACCAAGTCAGGTCTAACCATTTAAAAAATTGACAGGAATTAACTGCGAATGTTGAATTTCAAACAAAGTGTATTACACATTTGCGATTGACTATGATGTGCTCATGTCTGTAGGAAAGGTTTGGTGGACTCCGTAAAACCTGTTGAGTTTTCAAATTATTTTGCCTGGAGCGAAAGAGCATAAAGCAAAAATCAAAAAATTTGACACCTATTTGCTGCCAAAATAAATCAATCGGGAGTTTCGATGCTTAGTATTTTTACAATAAACCTAAATTCGATTGATTTGTACTGATTTGGTGAATCTCAGGCTTTTGATGAATTTGTACACGTCTCATAAATTGAGAACAGCCAAAGGATCGTATACATTTGGAAATACCTTACGGTCGTCTGTCGTGGCTACCATTAGTCGCGCTAACGAAGCGAGCACAACAGCTAGTTATTATAATAAGCATGGTACTACTCGTTGAAAATGATTATGCAAAATGCTTAGTAAGGGAGCTAAAATAAGGAAACAGATATCCAACGGCGTAATTATGGGGTATAATTAAGTTTGTTTTGCTTTATTGGTTTTTCGTCTTCAAAAGTGATGGTAACGTACGGTTGGGTTTTGAGTAGGCGTGGTTAGTGCTAAGGATATTTAGTGATTTTTTTTGCATTTAGATTATAATGCTTAAGCTTATTCAACTCATATTTTCTACTTGTTTTTACCGCGTTACGAGAAGTTGGCTCAAAAAAACGCGTCTATTTAATGAGGAGCAAGCATTGTTGAGGAATTTCAAATCCTTAATTATAGTAATTTAGTGATTTTCGGAATACAGGGTAAAAAACAGGCCGATTAAATGCATTTAACTTTCCAACTAAAATTTCCAAAGCTACTTTAGGTAAATGACTGCTTTAAAATGTGAGGCTTAGTTGCAGTAAATTTTGATTTCCCAGACACTTTCTAACATAAACTCTCATCCTAACACTAAAGCCTTAATTATGACTTTTATAAAAGGCAGGACACGCTGAGAATAGTAGAGAACAAACTTCTTCTGACGTTTACAACACTTCCACGTCATGCTCGACCCTTTTATTATTACAGTTCTTAAGAAAATTCTGAAAATCACAACTAAGTCAAAATTAGTTGAGGTTGAGATAAATGACGATTCAACTGCCTTACGAAGGAGTGGGCTATCCAAGCTTCATGTTATTGGCTTACTTCTTTTGAATTTTGCAAATATGGTGATTTCAATTCAACGTATTCGTACGGGCGACTCGGTCTCCACCAAAGTGATGGGAATGTTCGGAATAATATCTGCGCTAACGTCGTTATCCTTGCGCCTAACTTTGATACTCTATTCTGATGAGCTGGTCCACTTAATGAACAACATATTTAAAATTAACGAGATGCTTGGTAAGCAAATTTAACACTCTAATATTTATTCGCATAAGAATAAATGTACCCTGACTGTCTATTTAACGCGATAAAATAAATTAAAATAGAAAAACGCAAGCGGAGGGATTCTCTCGTCGTCAAACAAAATAAATGGACAGTTAGGGCAAAGTTGTATGGTCTATTCGTGATCTGCATCGGAACCTGTACAACCACATACACGTTCATTAACACA
>JAQIYD010000104.1:0-12794 GCA_034699565.1 Anurida granulata
CTGAAGATCGCTTGCGACTTTCAATCCGGCCCTCAACTCCGTTTACAAATGGGTTGCTCTGATTATTTATTTGACGATCAGGGGTGCAGAAAAACGTTGAACAACACCATGTCACCTAGACACCGTGCCGCTGAGAAAAAAAACAATAGAAACTTACTCTATTAATATTTGAAGTGGGTCCAGAGTTATCTAAAATTTTCGCCCGTTTTCAAACCTGTCATTGAAATAGGAATGCACACCTTGTAACACACATCCGAATTAGTAAAACTAATTCGTAAACTTAAAACTTCAAGTAAATATTATTTAATACAATTAAACGATTATGAGAAATAATACATTCTCACCTCTAAAGATTTATGAAAGATAATCGCGCCCAAAACGTGCATGGCAACCGACAAGGTACGTAAGCGCTGGATTTAGACTCCATTCATTTGTCCGTCACTTAGGTTATGTTCACCCGTTCACTTCATTTTCGCTTAATGCTTCACTTCATTCTGACTCCAGCGTTACTGTGCAAAACACTCAATTTTCAAGAAAATTGCTGAAGGTTACTGAGATTTTAAAAGTAGGAGCAAATCCTAATCTAAACTTGATACGTTGCTATTAATTCATCCCCATTGGACATGAGGCGATGGTTAATATTTGAGGGGGTATTCGTTGCAGGAAATGACCAGTAATATGATCAATGGGAATAGCAATGGTCATTGATCATTGATATGGTCAGTGACTATATTGACCATATATAACTTTTGTAGTGACAACAACAGTAGGTCACTGTACTACAGGGAATCCAGAAAAAATCCAGAGGCAATTTTTTGCATATTTAGAGACATTTGGAAAATCAAAAAAATTCAAATTCACTTGCCACATATTTGATCACTTACCTTACATCAGATTAAATCTAGGAAGTAAATTTGATAAAATTTAAACACTCCAATTTTCTTCAAAGTATGTGCGAGAAAGAGTCTTCACTGCCTGAATGAAGCCTGAATGAACCTGTGCTATTATGCGAGGTTATATTTATTAGAACATTCAATTGTACTGGCGCCGCCTCGTGGTCGTGATTTTTCAATGCGTTGGGAGGAACTTCCGCTATGGTAGCTATAAATTTCATATTGTAAACGTGAACTTTGGAGTTCTCTAAGATATTTTTACCAAATAAGTGTGGAAACTGTAAAGGAAAAATCAAGTCAACACCCAATAAATTTAAAAACGACCCACTAATAACAACACTCAATTCCTATAAGTGGAACATCTCAAATTCAAAATATTAACAAATTCACATTTGCTTCTAGCTTTAATTGTTGGAAAAACATTGAAATCCTATTTTTTATCTTTTAGTTCCCTAATAGTAAAGGGAATTCATGTCCTGCGGCTTTCATTTTCTTGCCCAGTTACCAAATGTCCCACATCAATTCGGAAATTTGAAAAATCGATGATTTTCTAACTGCCGTTCAACACAATTAGAACAGCCTACACATCCTTCCTGGAATATGGTAAGGAGGTAACTATGCGACTACCTTCCACTATGCGACTACCTTTACTCCTTTTGTGATGAAAGGGAAATCCGTGGCGTTATTTTCATCGGAAAGAAGTACAACAGTTAAGTAATTTTGTTGACGGACTTGAGATAACAATCGTGACACAAAATCATGTTTTTTGAGGCTTGTTTCTTTGAACCCCCGAATTCTGGATAACGTGGAGGTGACGAAGAACAGGCGTTGATGACATATACTCCCTTTCTCAAAGTGTTCAGTTTGCTAAAGTCTACGCACCTCTTCTTGAAATACTTTGCATAATTTGAAATTTAACTATTTACTTTTTACGAGCTCTGTTTTTGTTGCGTAAGGAGCCACCGACTTTACTGATCTTTAGTTATGCTGCCACTTGGTGACGATAAATATTCATTAGCATACATTGGTGGAAGCAATACGGAGATTTAGCCTGTGGGTTAAATAATCCCTTTTTTGTTTCTCAGTTCCGTTGGAGCGGTTTTGTTCTGCCTGCCTGAAGTGTTTAATCTTTGCTGAGTATCATGGGAATGAGAGTAGATTGGTGAAACACTTTTATTTTATACTAAAATCTGGCCACATTTATTTACATATTTACACGAGACGGATGATATTTAGGAGCGGAAAACTTTCACTTGTCAAGAGATTAACAGGCTGTAGATTGGACAGAGGGAGTTTCCTGTCTTTCCCAGACAGGCTTGACATGAAGCAAAATGGCAGCAGGGAGTATAAAAACATGACTGGAGAAATGTAGCAGATCTTACAGTTCAATCTAAATCTACAACCTCATTCAAATGGTCGAGGTCCAGTTCCAGTTGATCCACCTGGGATTGAAGAAACCTCATGTAGTTCTTTTCAGTCGTAAGTTTTTTGATGTGCTTGTGGGCTCTGTCGAGCTTCCGTTCGAGAGAACGGGCAAGAAGGGGATGTTGGGGCTAACAAGGAAATTGCAAAGGAGGGACACCACTTTGTGTCAGCTAGCCTGTGCCTAACTTTAACGTTTTCATTTGGATTAAAATTTTCAAGTTTTCAAATTTTCAAGGTCAAAGCATATTACCGAATCTCCCTTGTGGACGCTGGAGAAACCATGTTTGGACAACTCCATTGGGGAAATGTATTCTAGTGGCCTTAGGTTAAACTATTTGATGACAATGAAGCAAGCCGCACTTGTTCATCTAAAAAACTCGGGGACAATAGGATTGGCTCAATTGTAGGAAAACCTATTACTGCAATTGCTGAGAACATACTGAGAGTTCATGGACGAAAACTTGTACTTTACCACCGATGGTCCTCTTACACCAGGAGCAGTACGTTTGTCCAACAAGGTAACTCGTACATGCAACAAAATGCAAACAAGGAAGAATGACGCTGTCCAGGTCCACCTCAAAACATATTTTACATTTTACCTTTTTCTGGCACATTTCCACGTTGAATTTCATGATGTCCAATTGTAGTTTTGTTGAGTGGAGTTCAGTTTGAACTAGATGAATTTTCTAGTCTACTTTCAAGGTTTCCATTTGTTGTGCTTCGATGATCGCGTTGTAGCCATGGTTCAAGTACAATCTCTGTTGAGCAATATAGAAGAGACTCGGGCAATGTTTCTTTGAGGCGAGGCGATGTAACATTTTAAAGTGATAACTTTCAACGAAATTCTCCAGGGTGGCGTCACATTTGCTACAAATAACTTTTTCCTCTTCCTGACAACAAACGAAACCCTGGATGGCCAAATCATCAACGAAATGAATGGCTTGGGCCAATTGTAACCATCAAAAGTTTTTAATCTCTCATCTGCGCGTTCCTACTCAGGAAGTCTACGTTTGGATGATGACGCTTCCATTCCACTTATTATCCACTATTGGAGAGTTTACGAAGAGAAAGGGTCGAAGACAGTACTGTATGAGTCCATGGGACTTGACGAGCGGCTTACTTGATCGGGAGAAATTTCACACGCTTTCACAAAGTCACAGAGACTGTGAGCGAGGTTGAATGCGAAGTCTGTGGGAGGGAGACCCGAAACTTTACTATTTTCACATCTTTTCCACTTTTCTGCTCGTTTGTACACCCTCAAGTCCGGATACCTATAACCAATACCCACGATGTTCTCAATGAATACGACGCTTTCTGAAATTTTGTCACCAGTTTCAGAAAAGTCGTAATTTTACTTTTAATTGCGATGATCTTGGATGATTGGAGGATAAACTCGAGAGTTGTCCAACTCTCAAATTTTAAAAGTGGCCACTGAATCCGACAAAGTAGTGTCGTGTGTTTGGGATAACTGAGGGAAGAATATGAAAATGGGAGTGATTCTCAATGTGTGGGTTAAATGAAAAATGCTTTTTTACTACAACAAATAATTTGTTTGCCAGTAATGTCGGCGGACAATTACTACTTTATCTGACGGGACAGCTGTTGCTCCTTGGATTGGACTTTTTAAAATTAAACACTGTGTGCTTGCGTTGAATCCATGGACCCCAAATGCTTTTCCTAGTGCTCTTGTGGCCATATCTGTTGATGCAAGGACAAGTTTGCTCTCTGAACAGAATATGTAAGGGAATAGTGCTAACAGGTTTATGTTGACGTATGAATTTGCGTATAAGAACGCCAACTCCCTGTACAAAAGTGTAGTTTTCTGTTCGTTACCTGTCTACACTGCACGTAGTTCGCTTGCATTAAGTTGAGAGAGTAATTGGTGGAACAACTGAAAGTTTGACATTCTTTTGTGAGCCATGTTCTTGGTGACTATTTCTACTGAATGCTCGCTTCAAACTGATACTTTCTTTTATGGGATTTTAACATTTGATGGCGACGCTTTCTTTAAAAGAGACATGGCGAAACGTCCAACAGATGATCAGAGTAATCCAATGAGGAACCCTAAATTTCACCCTCTCAATTACTCTTTGCACAACAAATAATTATTTAGCGCCTACCTAAAAGGGATGAAATGCATGCCTCCCTCTCTGCTTCAGTTAAGTAATCCTGGGCCATAAATCTGTCAGATTATGTCCCTCTTTTCGAGCTTTATGTTTGTTGCGGGTTGATTTTGTACCAAACTCAATCTATTTTCAATGCCACTTGGTTTCTGTAAAGACAAATTAATATGCATCGGTGAAAACAAAATGGCTGCCTAGGCTGTGGGTTTAAAAGGCCTCTTCTGTTTTTTAATTCTAAAGGAAAGGGGTTCATCCTCCCTCTCCCTCGTGAGATATTATGTTCACCTATTGATACGTACAATAAATCTAACCTATCTCCGCTGAAATCTGATGCTGTTTCGCACATATAGTTTAAATTGGTTATATTTACGCAATATATGCAATCTACCAAATATTCCAAAATGAATGATGAATGACCTACGCTAACCCAATTTGAGGCGCTTGGGACTTCGTCTCTCTCGTTGAAATCTGTTGACATTTGTCACCCAAATTTCAATTAGGTACATGTTTAATGAATCTTACCAAGTCAGTAGTACGAAACCAGTGGGATACCAAAGGAGAGAGACTTGATGGCTTTGATGAATTCCTGGTTGTTTAATAGTTTTGCCAAAGATGAGTTTGTATCGAAATTGGATGCTGTCTTGGTAGAGGTTTGGACACTCCAAGACTGTGCTCGTGAACGACACATTCTTTGTCTCACTTTTAAGCTGAGAAACTTGGGAGCTGAGAAAGTTGGAGTACTTTTTCTCGGCTTTAAGTTTCTTAATCCAGATTTTTATTTGTTCCAACTCCTTCTCTATAGCAGATTTTTATCGCTCGGGAACTAAGTAATCACTTTAGGATCGACGGCAAACCAAAAAGTGGGACACCATTTTAAAGATCCCAGTCTATGTTTCACTTGAATGTTGGCTCCTGGTACAAAATTCCCGAGTTTTGTAGAACAGAAAAATCAAATAGCACGATCTCCGCAATTAACACAAAAAATGCGTCTCTGGCTGAGTCTATTAGTGGAAATAAGGGATTTAAAGGCCAAACAAACTCACCACGTGAAAAGGATTCTAGCCGTACTTGTTCTTAGGTTCGTTAGTTAAGTCGCTGTAATGAAAGTGCTGAATGTGGTGTAGTTGCCGTGTGTGGCGTCAAACTTTGACTGCGGGGTTATCATGAGTAAACTTTCACTTTTGTACAAGTTTGAGCCCCACGAATAGAGCTTTGCTGGAAAGGCAGGAAATGTGCTGGACACAAATTAGGGCGTCGGTCTACTTGTCTGTTGTATTTGTGTGTTGGTTTCCCTCCAGAGTGTTAGGTGGGGAGAGTTGCGTGATCCTTGCCGGTTTTTTCCGCCCGAACCATCCGGAAATAAAAATCACAGTCCCTTTATTTCCCGATTCAATAAATCACTTTACACTTTATTTTTTCACACACTTCAAATACACCGAGGAAAGAAACCAGTTTTGTTTGTAAATCTACAAAATCTTAATTTCAAAATTTACAAAGCGATCATCCCGGAGAAAAGATCTCAATTAATGTTGGTGATCCAAACACTAGTTTCTGCCATCGGGGGAATAGGAACCACCCTACAACACAAATCCGCTCCCTTGTCTTTGAAAGCCTGGACAACTTAATCCCAGGTACGCATTGACATCAGAAATCAAGCATTGTAGGTTTCGTCAAGATAGGAATCGATAGACCAATCTTAAGACTTAGGCGTCTCCTATGACCATTCTAAAATTTTGAAATAAACAAAATTAAGGGTTAACCATGTTTTGTATAATCAAAGAGAATATAGGTGTGTATAAAATAAATTTACCTTTTTGGAAACTTTCCTCTGAAAGCACTTTAAAACGTGGGTTGTAAAACAGCTCCAAATTATCGGAGATGTTTTTGGCTTGTCCATCAAACCGAAACTGGGAAACTATGAAAGATACACTTTACTTTTTGGTAAATTCTGGACGCACAGATTAAACAAATTCTTATGATCGCCAAGCAAGTTCCACAAACAAAAAAATGTCGGCAGGGTAACAACATGTGGTCTATAGTGTTTACGTAACAAATCTTTCAGTTCATGATATCGATCAATTTTTCAGCCTCGGCCACTAAATTCGTGATTCGTGATTTAAAACTTTTCAACATTTCCATTTCCATGGTGCGCCCCCCCCCCGCTTGCCGTCGCTGGGATCTTTTTGAATAGAGCGTCCAGCACTGTCGAATAAAACCAGAGATAGTTTTGGTGTTCGGGTCACTGATGCTCAAGCTGGTGATGGCGTACTTTGGACAAGGCTCCACCAAACAGGGAAAAGTATTCCCAGTCGAGCCGGGGAATCTTTCTCCCATTTCCGAGCAACAAAATCTTCTCGTCCACCGCAGCAACTTTCCAATTAACCACGTTATCTGCATTTTTCTTCAAAGTTACTGGAGCCAAATGGGAACATGGCACCTTATTGATCCTGCTGAAGCTGATGTAATCCTTCCAGTCAAGGTAGCTGGGAATCGCGCTGGTCAGTGCTCGGATATGGAGGGGATGTTGGCTGTTTTTGTCAATTATCATCCTGGAAAAGCAGAAGGGGATAACTTCCAGGCGCGGGGTATCTAACCTCGGCCGCTTGTGGTCGACCAAGTATGAGTGGATGCACAGCTTACTGAACAGGATTTCACAACTTTGGTTCGAGTTTTCCAACTCGTGAATGCTTAATATGGGAGGATAAAGAGCTTTTCTTGCTCATAGGAAAATGGGAAAGCGTGCCTTGCCCAGTCGAAATAAAAAAAAAGGAAAGAGTGCCTTGGCCAGGCAGAGGGTAGTTTCGCCGCTTCTCTCACACAGGGTCGTAATTAATCTTGGGGCTGTCGCATCCGATTCGCTTCCTCCGGGTCAGAGTTTCCCTTTGTGGAAGATTGAGCGAGGATTGGAGGAATCCATTCGAAAATGTTCACCTACAAGACTTGATAAGAAAGGTTTATTTCATTCAATACTCGGTAATCAAGATAAACATTTTTAATACTAAAAGCGTCCAATTCTACACCTAAACAATTAACTCGTGCATTATCTCATTCGATGAAATCCCAGAATTTTGGCACACTGGAGGAGGGGGCTCGAAGTTCACTAATGCAGCTTCCACATCCGTAGAGAAAAGGGCGGGGAAATAGAAAGTTCCGCTCCGCGACAAAACAAACTTTGCATTAAATATCTTCTTGTAGAAGATCCAAATTCAATTCTGGCCGCTTAATGAGCCCCTCGAACCGATTGGTATGTTGCTTGTATTCGAATTAATGTTTTTCCAAGAGTGATTTCCACTTCGACCGATTTCGGGAGTTTTCTTTCCAATTCCAAATTCTGGAGTTTGTTTTCCGCCGAACCTGCTGCTAATCCTCGATTGAAAGAAATTCTTTCCAATTCCAATTTTAGGAGAAGATGACAATCGGTTTGAGTACTCAACCTTTGCCGAGTTTCAATGTCTTGATCCTTACTTACTTGGTCCTCATTTTGGATACAAAAAAATCCGTTGTTGGAAAATTTAATTATTGAAACTGTAAAAGGTTTTGGCAATTTGAAGCCACCAGCTCATCCATCATCGTCTGTAGCGGTTTTGTGAAGACACTTGTTGTCATTTCGACGCTCAAACGGCGACTGGTGTCACTTTCAACAAAGTAGGATTGTTAAGAAAAGTCCAATACATCTTCCACGATGCCCGGAACATATAATAAGTCAAACTCATCAATGTTCCGCTCCTCGTTGCGTGGCAATTGTGACATATCGTTACCTTCTTGCAGATCACGAATATCCACGGGAAATTGGGATTTCATGTGAGATATATAGGTGGCTAATGGCCCAATGGAGGCAGTAGGTTAAGTATCTCTTGACGGGACCGTCTTCCTCCCAGTGAATGTGCATAAACTGCATGCGAATTTAGAAACTGAGGGAAAAGTAAAAAAAATCGATACCTTGTTCCACCGTTGTTGATATTTCATTGGAAGAAACTGGACTTTGTCCAAAAATGGGAAACATGGGTCCTTTGAGTGTGGTAATTGCTAAATCGCTTGCGTGCATCCCTGAATAGTTGTTCATTGTATTGACAACAGGAGTCCCGTTTATCAAAACAATGACATCGGAAAACATAGTGTAAAATGCGAGATGACGGGAGCTACCAAGTCTCGGGCAAAAATGTCTTTTGAATCAGAATCCAAAATCCGTCATTTCAGGTACGGACTGCTGTCACTCAAGTCAGTGTTATTGTTTTTGTGTGGAATTCGGAATATCAGGGGTGCATTGTGTTTCTTTGTTTGAGATTGAAGATCATAAGTTGCATAATAGGATGAAATAACAGAGTCATCCAATTCGTCTTTGAAAGAATGTTTAAATTTGATCTTTCCACAAATCTTCCTTGCTTTAAAAAATGCATTTTATCTTCTTCCCTTTTTTTGCTTAAAGCAAGATTTTGAAGCGACTGCCTTCTTTGACTTGCGAATGTATTCTTTCTTCTACCTACAACTTGAACTTTTTCTCGAAGCCTTTTTCCTCTTTCCTCCCCCACGCTGAACCATTTTTGGTCTTTTGTTTTTTCTCCTTTTTGTTTCAGTCCCCCTTTTCCTCTCGGTAATACATAATCCATATTGATGGGATTTATAATCAACTTGAGTTTGATTGAGATAATTTTCACCACTATCGAGTCGAGGGAGAGAAAAATCTCCCCCTAATTTGATTAATCCAAAACTGGAGAAACGGAATCCTCATTTTCGAGTTGATTATCGGAAGCTGTTTCTAAAAGTTCAACGTTTCCCGTCCCGGCGGGAGTAGAACCGGCTGAAGATGGCTCGGGAAGGTTTGGAGTTGGGCTTCCAGACTCTATGAACACTAAGCGAAGTCGAAGAATACGTTCATCAAACTTTTCCTGGCCATAAAGACCAGAGATGTATTTGAAGTTTGGTACTACAACATGTGGTTGTCCTAAAGCGACGTTTAGAATTTGGCGCTGAATTTGTTTGTCTTCAAAGTAACTTGCAGGAGAAACAAGGTTCACTTTTCGCTTTGGGTTAGCGGATATGGAGGCCTGGCAAATCCCAGAACGTTTCACGTTTGTGACATAGGGTGCCACGACCAGCTCAGATACGTCAGTTCATGCCACAGTCCTTGTTTGGAGCTCTTGCACCTCTTCGTCGAATCGAGCGTTCTCTCTTTTGAGTCTCCTTTTGAGCTACGTGTTCCTTTCTTTTCTTGGCAGTCGAAGCCAATACCGTTGACTAAAATCATCTGCCAAGAAGGTCTCGTGAAAAAAGTCACTCCTCCAGTGGGCAGCTTTGTCCATAAGCAATTTCTTTGGCAAATCGGCCGTCATTGTTCTGCATTCTTCGATGAGTTCATCACCGTCCAAAACTGACATTGGTTCCCACTGTAAACTGCAAATCAAAATATAACTATTTCAAAATTTAACTCAACTCTTTTTAATTTTAAATGTTGGGAATAAGTTAGGTAAAAAAAATTACCGTTCGTCAACTGGATACGTGTCGTCGTATCACAGTTTGGCCATCTCCTCGCCATTGAATCGTGTGGTCCATAGAACATAGAATTTCCTTAATTTCATATTTGCCTGGTGGCATAGACTCCTGTGGATAGGTTAGGTGAACTTGACTGGCGTCACACGGAGGCGGGAATCAACAACTTTCACGTAGTCCATATCGGAAAAATTTTCTTGGTATTCTGCCATTCAAATTTTGGCTGGGAACTTAGTGAGAAGGGATGTGTTTTAGGTGTCTTTGGTTTCTATTCGACTGGGAATGGGGTGGTTGGTTCGTGAAGTATTTGAAGGAATTTTTGGGATGGTGGATATCTGGTGGGGTCGACGTCGACGCTCTGGACGAGTCCGAAGGCAACGAAATCGCTTCGTTCCAGTCTATAAGCTTTTATTTTAATGTTAACTAATCATTTGACTGCAATATACATCACAATTCAAAATTCTCATTTTAACATCTAGAACTTTCTCGCCAGATGACATACGGGGATCCAATTTTCTTTATTACTTTAATTAATTTTTCTTAATTCTCCATCAATACTAATTTATTATTTATAATAAATAAAGTTATCTTAATTCTAAACTTGATTTATTCCCATTCTAAACTAAAATTCTCAACATTTTGCAGACATTCTTAAAAAAAAAGAAAGCTTCAATCTTTCAACATTTTGCATACATTTTTAAAAACAGAAAGGTTCAATCTTTCAAGTATACTTAATTCAAATTCGTGCCCCACTGCGGATTTGAGAATAGTTAGGTTCCGTTGCCACCGGAGTGAGTGAGTGTTACTCGACTAAAATTTGGATCAATTCTTGCAAGAATTTGCGTCAGTAGATCCTCAATTTCGTCCTTCATGTGAAGGAAAAATTCCACGTCGAGGACGCTGTCCTCCTCTCTTGTTAAACTCGACGACTGGTTGAGTCGGCGGATTAAATCTGCCAAGGTGGTGCGGATTCCTTCTAATTGGTGATAAGGAAAATAATTATCTTCCATCGTTTTTTTTTGATAAATTGCCTCAGATTGAAGTTAGAAACAGTCTGATCTCCAATTCTATCAGCACTTGGAGAGCGTAAGAAAATAAAATTTTGAGGGAAGTGTCGTGGAGGATGAGGAATCCCGGGTTTCGGGAGGGTTTTTAAATACTTCGTATGCTCGGGTTGCAACCTCTCTCATATCCACATTTCCCGAACCCACCCACCATCCACCCTTTCCACCAACCACCCGCCCCCCTCCACTCCCCAACCCGAACCGAACGCAATGGATCTCAAGGTCTACCTCGCACTTGTTCAGCCAAAAAACTCGGGGACAATTGGATTGGAGCAATTGTGGGATAAACAATTACTGCCATTGCTGAGAACATCCTGAGAAATAATTGGCGAAAAACTTGTACTTTACCTCCGATACTCCTCTTATGCCAGGGGCAGTGCGTTTGTCGAGTCCGAGATCGGTCGATCCGAGACATCAACTTCACATGTCTTATCGAGTCCAGCGTCCATGGTCTCCATGTCTTCGAGGAGCTCTGTGAGTTAGTAAGTTAGTAGACCAGATCCTCGAGCTCCCCGAAAGTGAAGTTCAAACAACTGGACACGCTGGTCTCCTTGATGCAAACTTTCCAGATCTCCGAGGTGGACTTAAATGTCCTCACACGGAGGCGAGAATCAACAACTATCTCTAGTCCATATCAGAAAAATTTTCTTCGTATTCTGGCATTTAACTTTTGGCTGAGAGGGCAACCATCTACGGGCAGTCTCAGGTTGACAAAAAATTCTAATTGGAATAATTGGGAAACTCGGAAATGGGGGCGGAGGTGGAGTCAATACAAGAGATTTGTTCGTTGCACCAGAGCATTTTGTGTTCAGGATCGAAACACTATAACTTTTCCTGTAATTTCTTCCCTGCATACTGGGCACTGCTGGAGCTAGTTTAAGCAAAAACTGTCGTAGCAAATATGTAAACAACGAAACGCAACGGAATCGACGAGATTTATAAAGCATACCTAAAAAAATTGGATGCTTAATTTATTGGATTTTAGGAAGGAGTTAGAAAATGAGAAAGTTGTAAGATTCGCATTTTAAAATACAGTTACATACCTTACAGTTCAGTTCCTCTTGTAAAGTGTTGAAGTCGTTTTCCATTTGAGCCACACGAGATTTTGGGGTTTTCACCACTTTTTTTTCATCCAAATGTTTTTTTTCGACTGAGCTTCCGCGTTAGAACCAGTTTCCAGTTCTGACGTTTTTGCCTTTCCTGTTGCAAACCCTCTGTTGAAATAGATTCGTTCATTTTGCCAACAAACAAGAAGAGTGCACTCTGTTGCAGGTTTAAGGTTGATTCTCTCCATCAACTCAATGTCAACGCCTACCTGAAAGATTTCCAATGTTGTCCCAAAGTCATAACACGTCACCGTATCACGAACTTTGCTGCAAAAAACCCGTTTCGAACCAACTCAATAATTGAAACGAATGCCTTATTGGAAGGAAGAAAAGGAGGTTAGACGAACTTGTTCATCCCATAACGTCCAATAACTTGGGTGAAATTGTACGGGCACGGTTGGGGCGGGCAACTGTTTGTGGCTTGATGTCATTGTGGAAACCTCGTTATATAATTGGAAAAAAATCAATGGGGGGAGGGGGGTTTCTTTCAGAGTATAAATGGATCGTTGGAAGAAAGGTTGAGTGAGGTAATGGGTGTGAATGACTTTCCCAATTCTTCCAATGAAACGTTGGAACGTTGAAACTAACGGCTGCTAAAGTGAGGCTCTCCATCATTGGTGAACTTGGACTCATCACCAATCTTTGGAGATGGTCCAGAGATTTCATTTTTCTCAGCTAGTATAACTGCGGAAGCCA
>JAQIYD010000105.1:0-12791 GCA_034699565.1 Anurida granulata
TGAAACAAAAATCGGAAACCTTCTTTGCAACTTGGCAGCGTTAGAACCGTGTACACTGGCACACCTGAAAATAAAATATAGATCAACTCGGAGTTACCTTCCCTGAATTTTGAAATTTACGGTGTGCTCCCTCTGCGGCTTCAACGTTGGCCATAAAAAATATTGTCCGTAGATGATTTCGACCCTCGAAATATTGATCCTCTTTCGAAAACTGTTTATAAACGCAAAAGGTAAAACCCAGTATTTAAGCAAATCAATTTATGTCAGTAAATTACTGCGAAATTGGAGAAAAGAATCGTTCGCTCTTTGCTGAATTTGACCAACGTTTTGAGACAACTGGTCCAGATACTCCCCAGCAGCGGCGTAAATGCAAACCGGAGACGCGGATTTTCCAAATTGATGTCTCCCGAGATGGCGGCCTCGTTAATTCTCAACGCACTCACTCCGCCCTCGAGATGCAGCCGAAACCGGGTGGCAGAACTGGAAAATACAATTCTATTTATGTCCAAAACTTGATCAAATTCAATGTTCGTATGTAATATTTACACGTAATTGATGAGCTTGTGAAGAGGGCGACCAGGTACTGCCATGGGAGCTCTAAAATTAAAAAAGTCCGGCGTCTCATAGCCAGCGTCCGAAAGGAATTTACTGAACGCCTTTCCAAATGCCGTGGAAATGACTGCCGTGAAAGAAACATTGTGAGCTTGACAAATATTTTTGATCAGATCGACCGGGATCGTCGGCGTTGCAGCCAAATTGAAAGAGCCAGACATGGGTTGGCGCGGAGGATTCCAAACGTTCTTTCGGCATCTCAGTTCCTGTGCAGTGAGGTTGTAGGGGCCATAGAAATACATTCGAAATATATTCCAAAACGACGTTTCGGGTATATCCGGAATTGTTCGAACTAAATTGAGCGGCTTCCCCTTGTTCCCCAAGTATTCCAAAAATAATTGGCTCACAGCCGTCGCGTCGCCTAAAAACTAAAAATTGAAATCCACTCCATAGGCTCATGTGATAGAAAATTATTTTTTAACCTAAGCAATGGTCAAAATGGAAAACCAAGACCGTTCCGTCGTAGCCATCAGCTTCTCCCAGCGTGGGCGTGTCTTTGAAGTTAGGTATAATAACAAGCTCCCAGGGTGAACGCGACGGTGGGAACGGTGTCGTCAATACCTTTTCGTTGACCAAATCGTAAACATTTTGTGGACTCAAGAACTTGTCCATTTGGTCACTCCCTCGAAGAACACGGACGTGATGACGGATGTTGAAAGAGCGGTCCCAGGTCCAGAACGGGTATCCAAATTTATTTTGAACAAATTGCTGGAGCTCGGGCCACTGTAGTTTTCCTTTCTCATTTTTGTAGATGACGCTGGATTCAAATTTGGCACGGGCCTCGTCCAGCTCAATTTCTCCATCAAACCCAAAACAAATGGCTACGTGCACATTGCTTAGGGCTGCAAACACGGCACTGTGGGTGGTAAGTAGTCGGGAAATGTCTGGATGGGCGAGCGGCACAAGCTTGCCCAATATATAACGATAAGTGATGAGAAATAGATAAAAAGGAACGGAGGTGACACTGACAACCATCCAAATGATAACGGATGCGCAAAATTTCAGCAATGCCATTTTCTAGCGCTGTGATTTAATTCGAATTCAATAGATCTTCTTTCTAACTTCAAATTACTCGCCAGTTCTTCTATCCTAGTTGGTCATGGATAAGTGAACAAATGATAACTTAAGGTTCTAAAAAGAAAATTGCAACTAATTTTTAATTAGAGCCACAAAACCAGTCCTTGCTTAAACATAACATGCAGGAACTGAGTTAATCAATCATCATAACAGGGTTGTATGGGAACCTCCTTTTATGGGAACCTCCATCATCAAACTTGCTCCATTATTCTCTAGGGAAACCCCATTCGCATTGTTTGTTGTTTTTGTGTTATTATTAACGCATCCGCCAGTTGAGGTGTCATTTAATTCACAGAGAAGAAATTTACGAGTGGCCATATAGGACCAATTTATCTTGTAAAGTATTTCTTTGTTCACAAGGGAACCACATGTTATGATGCGCGATCTCCACGACCGACTTATATGTGATGGAGGGACCAAAGACAAGTGCTTTCAGAATAGAGTAGCTACTGATATCAACATTGGCTATCGCGGCAATTTCTAAATTTTTTTATTTTTTGGAAACCCATGAAGGTTTTAAAAAGGTTTTTAAAAAAATAAAATTTCAAAATAAAATATCAAAAAAGTGAAAGAGATGTGAATATTTTTGAAAAAGAAACCATAATTTTTACCAAAATTAGCAAAAAGAAAAATTTTGAAAAAAATTAAATTTCGAAAAAAAATCAGAAATTTGGAAAAGAATTGAAATTTTGTGAGAAACGGAAGCGACAAGTCCGATCCGTATTTTGATTGTTTCCATTTTTAATTGTTTTTCTATTTTTGATATTTTTTTTCGAAACTTTAATTTTTTTTCAAAAGTTTGATTCTTTTTTTAAATTTTGATTTGGTTTGACAATTTTGATCCTGGTTTTATGGGATAACCTGCATAGGTAGTTTATAATTACTATTTTAGTACGTTACTTGTGGGTGGCACCAACATCATCCAGATGAAGATATTCATTTTGAATTAGCTTGGGGTAATTCCTGTTCAGTCGTTTATGAAGTCCCTGAAACATCTTTAATATTGCTTCACACACACTTCTACGATTGCCCTTGCATTGCAATGATGGAGGATATAAAAAGAAACGGCAATTCATAGTTAGTATCAAGAATGGAAACTTTTCTTTTCTGGATGCTCTGAATAAACTAATAATTGAATCTTCCAAAAAATTGCAACTTATTTAACACCGGGATTTAAATCAGCACTCAATAAAGACCAATTCCCTTTCCTTCCTCAAAACTTTAGCCCGGATGTAGCAGGGAAATTTATTGGTTTTGATGTATCCTCAGCGAGTAAAATTTTTGATTGTCTACTGAACTTTGACCCAGTCTTTAAGGACAGGTACGATCTGCTAGTCTCAGTAAAAATCGTTTAAGCTTAAGGTTACATTTTTCAATTTTTAAATTATGCATTTCTTAACTAGATTTTATTTAGTTTAGTTTTAGTTTAGGCAAATGAAAAATGTGGCGATTTTTTATCATAAAATACTTAACTCATGGGTAGTAGGAATAGGAATATTTGAGTTTTCAACGTAAGGGTTCGAACAACTAACAAATAATTAATTTCAAATAATATTAATTGCAGTACAACAAATTTTTAGAGCGGCTTTTTAATATATTTAGATTGACACTGACGACCTCAATGTCCATTGACAATAATTGAAAAACAGATATTTAGACTCAAAGCATTATTTGATTTTCAATGAAAATTCAAATAATTGGAACGCCGCAAGATGGCAATCTGGTAAAAGAGTCGCTTTAAATTCAACAGAATTGATTATCAAAGCAAATTTAATTATTAAATTTTGTCGTGTTGAATTATATTGTTATTGATGATTTGTTAATTATGAATCATCCAAAAGTTAGAAAAGATGCTGCCCGAGGTAAGGATCGAACCGGCTACCGGTGGAGAGAAAAAAAAACAGAAAAAGATTGACGCTCTCACCACTCATCGAAGGCTTAGATCAGGGACTAAACTTTTTTCTTCATACACTTGAGTAACCTGTCATGCTACTGTCACCTTATCCCGCAGAATCACTTGGTTATGGGATGAAGCCGAACATACCCGTGCTAGCACGGGGTCAAAGTTCACTAGACAACCAAAAATTGTGTTCGCTGGGGATACTTCAAAACCGATCAATTTCCCTTCTAGGTTGACGGTGTTAATGCGTTTACATCACCTCCCCTGGGGGGGGGGGGGGGGTGTAGACTTCTTAACCAAAACTTTCGAAGTGGTTTAGGGCACCTTACAAATTTTAATAATTAAATTTGAAGCGATTCAATTTATGAAGTAACTGCTGGTGTTGCATTTGGTCTGCTTTTGCAATTGTCTTTGTTTAATTTGGTTTAAGTTCAATTGTATCCTCGAACCTCTCCATGATGCAATTGAACTTAAATCAAATTAAACAAAGACAATTTGCGAAGAAGACAAAAATCACCAGTAGCAGTTACTTCATAATTAAATCATGCAAAAGTTACAAAAAAGTTAAAAAGAATGACGCTGCCGTGTAAGAATCGAACCGGGAACCGGTGGAGAGGAAAAAAGACAAAATGAGACGCCCTCCACCACTACCCTTCAGGCACTTAGATTGAAAACTCAACTTCGTTCCTGCTACACATGGGCTTCCCGGGATGCTACGACCAACCATACCATAACCACCATTCTTGATAGTAATACAGGGAAAAGGAAAAATATTACTTTTACTTATTCATACTTTAATCCTACACTTACCAGTTACACATTTGCTATGAAAACTAGTACATGGAAAAAACTGTTCCAGAACTTATTATCCTTTGATTTTCAGAACTTTAATATCTTTTTTAAATTTTTTAAAGGTTGACAAGTTTTTCAGTTTTAAAACTTAAAAACTTGTTTTCAGAATTTTTTCGGCCATTTTATCATAAAATCATTGCGAAATCGGTTGACTATTCTGTCAAATTTCATTGAAATTGCTCAAATCAATTAAAAAAAAATTAAAATTGCCCATGATAGCTCGCCTCTTATGATTGCAATTTTCGAAAAATAAAAAATAAAAAGCGTTCAATGTTGCGAAATTATTTATTCAACACCTTTTTGTTCGCTACTTTCATACCCACTATATACCGGCAAAGTTTAAGTAGGCATACACTTTTCATCCTTCTAATAACATCAGTATTCGATGCAATTGATGAATTGATACTTCAAACGCAATGTTTTAGAACTTTCTTATCCTTTCCCTAAGGAACTATGATTCCACTTGTCCCTGGTTATAGGCAGGTATCGTTAAAACTATAATTACATAGAATGACCCTAAGTGCAATACGCGAAAAAGGTCATAAACTATGTCGCTATAACTAAGTTTGGACCAAAGTTTTGCACCGATACAGTAAATTTGCATGGATTCTTACATTAACCCTACCGCACTCCAGAACAAGTATATTCTTCCTATAAATCCGAACACCTGTCACGGTCATTTTATCGTAGTTATTTATTTTCTGATTAGCATCTTTGCATAGCAAACTGTCATTGTCAAAATGCAATTAGTAATGTGCAACACCTCTTCTGTAAACCGTATGGACTCTCGCCTAACAAACAGCTATTGTCAAAATCCAATTAGTGATGCTGCTGCAGATCAGCATTGTCTACGATGCCTTGTTCAACGAACCTACGTTTTTGTCTCCTTTTAACATTTTTACCATCTACAACTTTTCCAGAAAGAATTATTGATACCAAGACAGAAATTTGCCAGAGTCCAAAAGTTCAATCGCATTACTCCTCTACCTTTAAGGATTGTCCGCGATTAGTTCTTCTTTTGTGCGATGGAAAGTCTGAATCTATCTCAGCCAATTTCGATCGTCAGATAAACCAGACATTGACTCTAATCAAATCAATTCTCATTACGATGGAAGACGACGGATGCGTACAAGTCGTACTCGTTTCAAATAAGGAGGAACATGTTGACAGAATCAAAGCTGAAATTTTTGAAAGTGGAAATTGGGATAAAAAATACACGGCCCGACTCAGGTTGGATTTTGTCCCTCTTCGGTATCCTCCGGGTAGCGAGTGGATACAAGGGATTTATCGTCCTGGTGGCACCGTTGGTCTCTTTCTTGCTGATCTTTTACCATACGACACGGTTATTTACGCCGACACGGATGTACTATTTCTAAGAGGTATCAATCATCTATGGTCGCACCTAAAAGATTTTAATGTCAATACACTCATTGGTGCGGCGAGGCTGTCACCTCGGTACCGAATCCGGAAAGCAAACCCTCAAACCATCGCAATTAACGCCGGAGTTATGCTTATGAACTTGACAAGAATGAGAGAAATAAACTTTGCAGAAAAAGTTATGTCGGTGTCGAAAGCCTTTATGAGTCATGTCCAAGCTGGGAATGGGTTCGAGGTAATGGGGGATTATGGGTATTTTGGTTTAGGATCTCTCAACTTATGCTTTCCTCTATTTTGTTGCAGGATATGCTAAATATTTACTTTTATGATTTCCCAAATGAGATCTCAACGTTGTCATGTGGATGGAACTTCACTCCAAGTAAATGTCTTCCCAGACAATTCTGCAAGGATGACGGACTTACTTCAGGAATCTCCGCCCTGCACGGAAGTCTGTGTGCTTTCATGGAGGACACGCGTGAACCAATGTTTCAAGCAATTTACCAAGCATTTGCGAATTCGGTGTTGACTTCAACTTTTGACCTGAAACAGTTCATCATGCAAATCAAAATAAGAATGGACACTCAAAGATCTAACAAGAAAAGTGCTTGTGGTAAGATTGATGGATTTGAAAACTTGGTGTTGGGCTGGCTTAGGCAGAAAGTGGCCAATTATTTCGAAAAGTGCTGAATAAAGACTAAATAAAATGATCATTATCAAAATTAATATCAGACAAAACAAGAAAACTAGAACAAGGCTCTGACCACATAAGACTCATTCTCAAGTTAGTCATTAAATAGCAACAAACCCTACTCCGGTAGCTGAAAAATTAATTATTACTTTGATTTGAATAAAATGTTTTCGCATTTTGACTTTTCTGAGTGTGAGAAGCAATTTTATGTTTTTTGAGTAGATTAGAATTATGGTATTAATGCTCGTTCTTAGATTAACCTAGATTAGCTTTAGATTACCTAACCTAGAGCCTAGGAGCTATTCCATTCTTAATTTCATAATCATGCAGATACTTCAAAGTTTTCGCTAGACGTACTATATCAGAAAAGGTATATTCTCTTAATTTAGCGTTATTTTTTAATTTTAGATTATTGAAATTTGAAAAAAATGGCAAGCACAACTACAACTTCGAACGGGGTCGAACGAGGTCAATCTGATCGACCAATTGCCAAAGTTACACACAACTTTTGAGGTAATTACTGGCATCTGAAAAAAATCGAAACCTTCCATTTGGGTAGGTGTCTTGAGGATGTCTCCATTTTATTACTTCAGATATTTGTCGACTGGTCATTGTGCATGAGAGTTGCCAACTTGGCAAGCAACATCGTTTACTAAAATCTTGATCTTCATTTGTGTCACACCTTAAGACCAGAATTAAACCCAGGATCTAATTGTGGAAGATTTTTGACTGTTCGCCTTTACCTCCGTGTGGTATAAATTTGAATCTCATTTTTGTATGCCAGTCTGATAATGAAGGTTCTGGAAGACCTAATGTGTTTGACTTGGCCACACAGCTCCCCAAACCTTAACTAAGCAATCTGAAAATTCAAAAACGCGTTCCACAATTAACCACCAAAATCAGGCCATTGTGAACAGTGGGCCGATCAATTAAAAGGAATCAAATAATGTTGGTGAGTTCCTAAATAAAATTTATATTTTTTAACCAAAACTTACGAACTAGGACTCGATATACCTATTAGTAAAAGGTGCAGCATTTCGATCCATTCGACGCTTTGGTTTGACAATATTTTTTGGTTTGAGAGCACGCGGATTATAAACCGTCTTCGGATTTGGTTTCTTCTTGTCACTAATTTCCAACTCCATTGGTTACTTGTGATTAATTTGTTTACTTGATATTAATTCAGCATTGTTGATTCCACGCTTTTTGATTACCATACCAGCTGGCACAGTTTCGAATCAAAGGTTCAATACCAATATTAAAAGTGTTCTCGAGGATTAAGTCTTCAATTATCAGGATCAAATGGATTCAGTGATTTTTCATTCGGTCACTAGAAATGCTAAACTTCTCATAAAAAATTCCACATTTTTGAAATTCTTCCATGATCACCTAGGTTTAAGTTGAATTCAAACTTGAGCAAATTTTTTTGCAAACACAGACTTTGGAGGAAATTATATTACGTGCTCATTCTGCCAAAATAGATTCCCACTTTCACTTTAAACATCCAAAAGTTGAAAAATGTGGGATGTATGAGGAAGTTTGAGAATGTTGACCAGAGATTCCATTGCCAATCTGATCAGTTTCATTCCAACCTGTTAGACATGACATGACCATGGTAAAGAAGGACAACTTTGCGTTCCTACCCTTCACGTCAAAACTGATTTTTGAACCAGTTGACGAAAACTTCTTCTGCGATTCAACGATTTCCACTCAAGCGATATACCGCGGTAGGCATTTTCTCCAACCATAGTCTTCCAAAATCTGTTTCCTATGTGGAAAAGAAGAGGGGGAGTTTGAACCCGCCTGAACGGGCGAACTCTACCACCGTGGTTTAGTTAAGTTTGTGTATATACCTGGACGTAAATATCGTGTATGATGAATGGGTCATTGGATTTAAGTGTTCTTTAACTCTAACGTTTTTAGGCGTTAGCCATTCCAACACGAGCAGCTTTCTTTCTGTAGCTATTCTGTAGGATTTCCCTGGCTATTCAAAGATGAACCGCAGCGGCCATTCTTGATACACTCCCGGGAAGAAAGGGTTTTAGGGAAATTTTTTACCTTTCATTTCCAGTTTTTAAGTCCGAACTCTCAATCATCCTCTAACTTCTAATTTGTAATAATCCATTTACCATTTGCCATTTTCGTAATTTCATCATTCGATTCAATAAATGAGAAGAAAATCAATTTATGAGTTTTCTTTACATCTGAGAAGATGCTTATTGGAATTGCAGGGTTTCCATGTTCATTCCCACCATCATGAAAACAGACATTATCAAAAACAATTAGTGATGCTGCTGCAACAACTGTTCTGTGAACCTTATGCACTCTCATCTGCCAGGTCAGTATTGGCTAGGATGGGTTGTGGAACAAACATAGTTTTTTGTCTCCTTTTAACTTTTCTACCCCTTACAATTCTTTGCGAGAGAATTGTTGATACCAAGACAGAAGTTTGCCAGAATTCAAAAGTTCAATCGCATTACTCCTTTGCATTTAAAGACTGTCCGAGATTAGTTCTTCTCTTGTGTGATGGAAAGTCTGAATCTGTCTCAGCCAATTTTGATCGTCAGATTAACCAGACATTGACTCTAATCAAATCAATTCTCATTACGATGGAAGACGACGGATGCGTACATGTTGTACTCGTTTCAAATAAGGAGGAACACGTTGACAGAATAAAAGCTGACATTTTTGAAAGTGGAAATTGGGATAAAAAATACACGGTTCGACTCAGGGTGGACTTTGTGCCTCTTCGGTATCCTCCGGGTAGCAAGTGGATACAAGGAATTTATCGCCCTGGTGTCACTGCCGGTCTCTTCCTTGCTGATCTTTTACCATATGACACGGTCATTTATGCAGACACGGATGTACTATTTCTAAGAAGTATCAATCATCTATGGTCCCACCTAAAAGATTTTAATGACAATACACTTATCGGTGCGGCAAGGCTATCAGCTCGGTACAGAATCCGGAAAGCCAATCCTCAAACCATCGCAGTAAATGCCGGACTTCTGCTTATGAACTTGACAAGGATGAGAGAAGCAAAATGGGCACAAAAGGTTATGGCTGTGTCCAAAACTTATAAGAGCCAAGTCCAAGCTGGAAACGGATGGGAGGTAAATGGAGGGATGAGGGGTATTTGAGTTTAAGATCCGTCAAGTTATGCAATTTGTGATTGGTTGTACTTTTGTTGCAGGATATGATAAATATTTATTTTTATGATTTCCCAAATGAGATATTAACGTTGTCATGTGGATGGAACTTCATTCCAAGTAAATGTCTTCCGAGACAATTTTGCAAGGATGACGGACTTGCTTCAGGAATCTCCGCCCTGCACGGAAGTCTGTGTGCTTTCATGGAGGATACGCGTGAACCAATGTTTCATTCCATTTATCAAGCATTTGCGAATTCGGTGTTGACTTCAAGTTTTGACCTGAAATATTTCATAATGCAAATCAAAATAAGAATGGACACTCAAAGATCTAACCAGAAAAGTGCTTGCGCTAAGATTGATAGATTTGAAAACTTGGTGTTGGGCTGGCTTAGGCAGAAACTGACATGTTATTCTGAAACCTGTTATAAAATTAGCACTAACAAAACTAATATCGAGCAAAACAAAAATAAATAAGAAAAAGGCTCTGACCACATACGACTCATGCTGAAGTTAGTCATAAAATAGCAACCAACGCTACTCGGTTAATTAAAAAAAATGATTTGTTAATTTCCTCAGTGTTTGCAGTTTAAGTTTTATGAGTTTATGGAGCAATTTTTTTAATTTTGTGTCGAGTAGATTTTGTGTTCGTTCTAAGCATTTTTTACTAAAAGCATTGCAGCAATCCCATTTGAACTTTTGCAATTATGCAAATACTTCGAAGCTATCGTTAGACGTATATCAGAAAAGGTTTGTTCCCCATTAATTATGGGGAACAAACTAATGCATTAATTAATTATAGCTTATTGAAGTTTGAAAAACTGGAAAGCAAATGTACCCCTTCGAGCAAAGTCAAAGTGATTTACCAATTTCTCAAAAACGTTTTTTTTGAAACAGAACCAACTAGATTTTAATTTGCATGATGGTTTATACAAATCACAGAAACCAGGAAAATTGAGATTAAACTAAAAATAAATAATTCTGGAGAGGTTTATTTCGAGTGATTGTAAATTAGATTTGATGGAACTGCGCATAACCAAAGGAATAAAATCCGATTTATGCTTCCTCGTCACTGATTATTGTCTGTTTTATTTGAATGGTATTGCTTGCATATTCGATTTTCAATTTGGAAACTTTGAAAAAGTATGTAAATGTTTTTGACAGTTGCAGTAATTCAAGCGGACAATGACAAAAGAAATGACATTATTTTAACGCTGTTTATTCAATAAAACAGTAATGCTGAAAATGATAATTTTGAGCAACGGAAATTCATGTAAACTCTGAAATTTGGACTTGCATTCCACAGAGTTTGGTGAGCAAATTACCTAGATGATGATAACGCAAATTTGATAATTTCCAATCTACTATGCAGACCTACGTGTATTCCCGAAGTTTCCGATTGGGACTGTAATAAATTATTTACCTTTTTTATTGTTTTGTAATTTATTTGAACACGAAAACTGCTTGCTAACAAACTAACTATCGACTCGAACAATATTGCAGATTTGCATACAGAAAGATTTAACACAATTTGAAATCTTGGTAATACGCTAACTCTGGATTAAACCCAAGCAGTTTCACATGATCATTGATTTTGGTACGTAATACATCGCTGATACGCATTTCAGTACTCAAAACTAGCCAACCCTTCTTCATCCCCTCCCAGTATTGAACCACGACCATAAACGTCTCATTGTCTGTCATCGTCAGAAAGGATGTGCCATGAGCATGAATACCTTGAAACAGAGTAAATTAATTTACATGTACTCGCGCCAATTAAATTCTACACTTCAAGTATATACGATTAGATTCATAATTGATGGCCTCCCTTTTGCGCCCCAAGCGGGAAATTTGAGAGCTTCGTCCGTATGGAGGGAGGAACTGCGCGGCAAGGAACAGCTGGCTGTTAATTTTTATTCTTCACCTCCAATTCTTTTTTTCAAATTCGCTTATTCAATTAATTAAATTCAAAAGTTAATTAATTAATTAATAACGCTTGAATGAAGAAACGAGAAATAAGTTGATCGAATAAGCGAATTTGAAAAATCAATTGGAAGTGAAGAATAAAAAAGAACTGCCAGCTTTCCTTGCCGCGCAGTTCTCGACTCCAAACGGACGAAGCTCTCTACTTTCTCGTTTGGGGAGCAAGAGCGAGCTCATCAATTTTGAAACTATCTGTATAGAGTTAAAATGCGATAAACTATATTCCTGATGTGTATAGTTGATATAATTTTAATGCATTAATTTCTAATTCGGCTAACCGTCTTTGGCATTTTTTAACTCCCAGTGGATTATCCCGGGCCTTTCATCGGGGAGAATCGGGTGCTCCAGCGTCTTCCGAGAAGCATTAAACATCATTGTTCCATCTTCTGACCTAGATGAGGTAATACATTTATCCTCAAATTTGTTTTGACAAGTATTCTGTATCAAGTTGACGTTAAATAACTTCTCGAATCGGCAGAAAGAGTACTTGCTTCCGGCCACGCAATTCCATGACTCAATGCTGAAGAGCTAAAAATATTTTCACAATTTAGTTCCATCAGTTGCATACCAATGAACCATTAAAACTGAAAAGAGGTGTGTGAAACGTGTCATTTTATATCATCAACTTAAACAATGATGACTAAAAGGAGTATTTTTATGCGTCAGTCGTGGCTACGTTTTATCGCACGAGCAAACAGGCGAAATAGGTAGTTACATTATTGAAACAATGTTATTACGATTACATAATATACATACAATACAAAATTAATATTAGTTAATTCAACTAACGTCAAGAAACACTAGACTTGCCCAAGCGAGATCAATTTCTGCAAGTATAGGAACTACTATAAACCCCTCGTCAACTTCGTCAATATTAGCACCAAGTGAGAGCTGAATAATAAACGTGACGAAAACTATTTGCAACATTTTGAAAATAGATATAAGCGATTGTGCTTCTGTAGGAATGAGTTTTATACTACACAGCAAAATAAACGAGAAACATGTTTTGTGAATTGCTTATTTTACTAAATCTGGCGGAAAAAGTGCACTCATCACGCACTTCTAACGAGCAAAAAGTGTTGCACTTAATTACTAAGTAAATACAAGTTTCTTTTGTTAGTTTGTCGTTAATGACAATGCAAACCAATTTTACA
>JAQIYD010000106.1:0-12785 GCA_034699565.1 Anurida granulata
CCTTTTTCTAACTTCTTCTAACTAAATCTAGAGCCCCATCGCTTATGCCACTATGTGCTACCATAACGTTCCATTTCAATGCCGTATCTTCAAACCACAGCTGGTGGCACATGTTCGTTGAATAGAATCAACGTCAATATGAATACAAACTAAACAACTAACTAACCCGTGCTTAGGCCCGACAGGAGAGACAAAAGCTTAAACACAAGCATGTTTAATTGTGCTCGCTCGCATCCTTGTTGTCTGAGTTGTCAATTGTTTGTCATTGTGACCTGGTTATGCAACGGTTTGGGCTTTGAACTAGCGAAATGTTAAGATTTCACGTTAAGTGCGAGCCAAATACTCAAGAGGTTAGTGTGGGCTAACCACCTTCAGTTTTTTAAATATGCGCAACACATTAATCCTAATCTATTTTTTAATCTAAACATAAGCAGGCGTATCTTCACAATGCAACCTACTATGAAATACCTAGAGACAGTGTTTCAAATTAAGCCGTTTAAAAAATTGGAATAGATTGACAAGAGGGGTGGCACGAATTTCCTGAAGCAAGCTTGGAATATTTTACGTCGGTCAAGCTAATCAAGCCAGTGGTCCATAGTTTAAGGATATTTTAATAATATATACTTTCGATTTAAGGCATAAATTGTTGAAGCTGTTTTGAACTGATGGACATGCTGGTATGCATAAGACGTTTACTTCAGTCGAATATTCCACAAATTTGACGCAGTCCAACCGAGGTTTCCTATAGTTAAAGACACATTAAACATCTTATTAAAACTTCCTTTGTTACTCACCCCTTTCACAAATTTTCAGCCAAGCCAGCCTTTCACTTAGAATTGTGAAATCTGAATGTTACTATAACCTACCAGATTCATCTCCAAGTTCATAAGATGTCAACGAGATCTTTAGGTAAGACAGTTTATAACTTCTAGAAAGTAAATATGCTACATGAAGTTGTTGATTTAGACAAGACAATCGCAAACTTAAACAGTAAAACTCAATATTGGTTTCCTTGGTCCGACACTCAAAGTGTTCACTACACTTTGCGTGGTAGGCTCCTAAGAATCGTTTCGTTTCGTTTCCAGACGGAAACGGAAACAGAAACTAAACGCGAAAAGAGAAACGGAAACGAAACGGGTTCTTTTGGAGAATACGGGTGGTCAACGATATTTGTCAATTAATATAACTCAATCTAACTTTATATTTATCCATCTTGTAAGCAACGTTGTGATTAATGCATTTCGAAAACTGGCGCTCAATTTCATTGACCATTATTTTATCACAATTGATTCGTTTATTTTGGATGAAGTGAGTCAGCGTTAAGTCGCAGTAGCAAATGTTTTGCAAATTTTGTTTGTAGTCGTTTGTGATTACGTTATCAAAGTGACGAATTGATTTTAAAGAAAAAATTTGGAATTAAGAATTCGCACAGTGCAGTAAAAATTTTAGCGCGGAGTGTCATATATTTGCCTAACAGTAGGTAATTAAATATTATTTTTATCTTAATACATCATTTCCACTAGAAAACTTGTGCTTGAAAATAATTGATTCTAATTTTTTTAAGTTTGGTGGTTAATGGCTGTTACGATTCTACATGTCATTGAAGTCGTTGGCAGTATAGCAAACTGTGATTGCAGGTGTACAGGTCCCATATGCGACTGTACATGCGGCTCCTTAGACCAATTGGTGAGTCCACTTAATGCAAAGAAAGTTCCTTGCAATTGTTAACATTTTTGGTCAATTGAAATGCAAAATCTGAACCGAATGACTTGAAACAAGTTCTCTTTTCAGACATCGAGGGATTCAAAGGATTGGAGCCAACAGCGTAATCAAAATTTGCAAAACCTTGACACGTATGAAATCTTAATTTTGTTAAGAACTGTAAGAAACTCGAACCATACAAGAAAACAATTGAATTTCGAATCATTCCAACGGCAGTCACATGTTGGCCTACTAATTCTTTGAATAAGCTTTTAATAAAAAAAAGGCGAACATTTGGTTGTTGAATCGGATTAAACCAAAAATAACATTTTGTGTCCTTGGTGGTTGCACTGAATTTGTTGAAAAATTCACTCGTATGTTGACTCATCGGCCCGTTTACAAATTAGCACAAAGGGGTTGCCAAAATTCATTATTAAACAAATTTTTATCGGTTTTTAACATTAAAGAGCTGCTCCTGTCACAGTTCAAGCTTTCAAACCGTGCTTTTACTTCATTGTCATTATTTGTTTCCAGTATTATAAAATCAAGTTTGTCATGCAGAAAGTTTGTTTCTGAAAGTTGACAACGGTTTTAGCACCGTTTTATATAATATCTGTTTTCGCTGTTTTAGGATTTGGTAGACAGTGGTTAAAGTTTTATGGTTAAAGTAATTTCAGGAGATGTCCGAGACGATTTGAAACTCGAATGTTCAGCCTTTGTGTTTAAATGTACTATGATTAAGTCATACGCAAATTAAAATCCAATATATCCCTTGACAGGGATTTGGAAGGTGATTATCACAGATCGACATGCATACAAGTACAAAATAATGAAGAGGAATAACTAGAAATATCAGGATGAAGATTTTTTAAATGTTCGCATTTTTTTTAAACGAGCGAGATATTAACAAATCAATTATTGCCATCAAAATGGCATGAATGCCATCAAAAGTTTTACTAATTTAAGCTATACCGAGTTTTATTTTGGTTTCCTAGTGATGATTCGAGTAGCGAAGTATACAAGGAGGAACTGATCCCAGTCAGGCAGATTCTGGGGACAAAGCTATTTACAGGTGTAGCATATCGTCTTCATCATGTACAATTTGGGAAAGCCCCTATCATCTCAGATACAACACCAGAAGGGCTTGAGGTGAGATTCAAACAACCGTCCGGGAAATGGTACAAGGTACCGTTCAGGATTGTTGCTGAAAGGAGGCAGTCTCAGTGGCCCTATTTTAGGTAAGTCCTGGAAAAAGCATCGGTTAAAAATCAAATATTGATTATTTAATAATTGCTTAAGCATTACAGTATTCAACTGTTTAAGCATTTATTTTTTCATTTTATGCATGAATAAGGCCCGGGGGAACACATGAACTTAGGGCATTATTCATGTTCCTAGAAACCGAGCAACACACGATAGTTAAGATAATCAACTTGGAAGCATCGAGATACTACCAAACATCATGCGTTGGAGTTTTGACATTTAATAATTTCGACACAAGGCCATTAGAATTAAATGCACACGAAAATTACTGCCGAAAGGAACTTAAAGACGGATGTGCGAATATAATTGATAACAAGGATTATTTTTACAAGCTGGAAAAATCCAACGAAGGGAAAAATGCGTTCTTATTCAGAATAGTATCAGGGCACGGAGCTGGAATGTATCTAGGATTTGATCAAAACGAAGGTAAAGCATATATGGGTGTTGCAAAAGGAACTGAAATCCTCCCTGGACATTTTGAGCCCGAGATTGTCGGATCTCATCTAACGGGAACGATAATTTCGTTCAAAATAGAGAAAACGATGTCTCCTAATATTCAGCATGTAAGTACAAGAATAACTCTGCACTGATCTAATATAATGATCTTCCTCCATTTGTTTCTGCAGGCAACAATGATCCAATCTCACGACGTTACTAACAACAGCTCAAAGGACATTACTCAAACATTTGATGTGCGCAAAACTATCACCAGTAGCTATACCTTTGGATTTAGCAGTTCCATAAAAAAGTTTGCTAAACTAGCAGTCATGGCAGGTATTTCATTAGGCGGTGACTCCAAGGCTCCATCTGGTTCCGATTCAGATAAACAATCAGAGGGCAGAAGCGCAAAGGTTAAAGCAGGGGTTGAATTGGAGGCTAGCCTGGCAGTTAATACCGCAAATAATCAGCAATGGACGACTACAACAGAGGATACTTTTAGCATTAATCAAGTTGTAACAATTCCGGCATTTCGGAGTGTTACGATTGACGGGACAATTGAAATTGCAGATAATGTAGAGTTAGGTTTTGTGTCACAAATCCTAGTTTCGATGAGTACGATAAGACTAACGAAATATTCTCGTAGTGTTGTTAAAGAGTCGCTACCTCAATGGCAGATTAAGGAGAATTTGATCAAGCATGTCCAGGGACGAATCATTCAAGACACTGAAGACGGTATTCTTTTTGAAACAAATGGTACAGTCCGTGCTAGTTTTGGAATAGGAACCGTTCTAAACGTGAAGGAATCTCCAGTTAACTTGAAGCTTGCAGTAACGTAAAGTATTTGCTGATGTGAAGCCAGGCTAGTTTGAGATAGATAATTTGAGAAAATCATTCTTCCGCAATATGAAATACGAATTTATCTTTTAATTTGTCTAGTTGGTGAAATAATTGGCTTTCGTATATTATTAATAAAATAAGGTAAAACCACATGCTTTCTAAATTGATAAATTGATGTCGGTAAGCACATTCGCTAATTAGTTTCTGAATAATGTTCGTAGCCTTGGGCAAGAAGACTTGAAGACTGTATGAATTATTTCAGTCGAGTTTCCGTCAGCAGTAGTATCTACTATGAGAAATCAACTTAGTTGGGATCTTATTTGAAGAAGTTGTTCTGGCAGTCTTTCAAAAAGCTAAAATTGAGTAACTCCAGGAATGTGTACAAGTTGACGATATTCATTCGCGAAATGGGTTGTTGCCATCGGCAATGTGAATTTACTCCTCTTTTTTAAGTTGCACATCATACACTTGAAAACATTATTCAAAAAGCGAACACCATAATGATGTTGTTCGATGAGTTGCTGCTACAGATTTTCAGATCAATACATGGTCAAAGGTAAAATATATTATCTTGATTTGTAGAAACACCGCCTTTCAGCTAATCTTCGCCAATCGAAGAAAAATGTTCCAAAAAAGGTTTTACAGCCAAACTGGATAAGGATAGAGATTAGCTTCGTCCGTGTGGTTTCTTAAGTCCAACTCCTTATTTTTTGTGCGTCCAATAAATGAAAAAGATAGCGTGTTTCCTTATTTCTTGTTAGCCGCTTTGTCAGAATGTTTACTTAAGGTTTGTAATATTTTATTATACAACATGGTTCTTAGCAAAATACAGAAAACCTACAACATTTTGCTACCATTTGCTTTTGGCATAAACATTGTTTCATGTTTTCCATATCCGATTTTTGGTGGAAAATTTTCGATTTTTAAGAAAATCTTGAATTCAATACCATTATCAGTTTCTTTATGAGATCTGTATTGATAGAAATTTGTCACCGTTCCTACGCTTATTTGAACCGAAAACTAAAGAAATATGTATTAAGCATTTCAAAAAATTCTAGACGTTTGAGCAAATTCTGTACTCTACAAATGTTCAGACACTCAAAGTTGAATAAAAATTCAAAAAATAAACAATCACGGGGGTAAAAGTGTCCTGAGTTGTAAAGATATCGCTTCGCAAACTATCATTATTTAGTTTATACTGGAAATTACCTGTAGCTACTTTTTGTGAATTTTCGTAGATGATAGTTTTATGAATAGTTTGAGATGTTGATCAGAGGAATCCACCCAGTCATATTCTACAAGTTTAGAATTGGCGGTTCACATGTTTTTTATATAAAACCTTCAGCGCAAAGTTGGACATCATGTATGTGATAATTTATTTAAAATTCAACATGCAGTTAAAGACGGATTTTGCCATTTTGAATTTGAGCATATGAATGTCACACCACGAATTCGACATTTTTTGGCAAAGACAGTTCAGACGTTTTTGATTCTGAAAGACAGTTAATTGTATTCGATCAGAATGATTTAAGCCACTGCTCACAAGTGGAGTGAAAGGGGTATTGGTCTCAAAAAATTCTGAAATATTTCACACGCACTACAAATGACCTCAGATCTCTTCTGAATTTTTATAAGGTGCCAACGCCACTTTTTCGAATTTTTTTTTTGGAAAATTATAAAAAAAAAACTGAAATATCGAATTAAGTGTTGAATAACATGGGAAAACGGAGTTTCGCAAACGGGGGACCCTTCCCAACTTTCAGAATTTTTACATGATCAACCCCCTAGGGCTTTTCATTGAGCCTGATGCTTGAGCGTATTAGAATCTACCGAAAAATCGATATTTCAAAAAAAAATAAATTACGAAAATTTTGGGTAATGAATCATGAAAAATTTGTTTGTAAAAATTTTGTGGAAATTTAGATTTTTTCCCAAATTTTTTTTATTTTTTTCCATGATGTTCAAGTTATGCAAAATTTTGAATTTATTTTTTCATGATTTATTCTCCAAAAGTTTCCAGATAGTAAGTCAGAAAATTTATTTCGATATTTTGCAGCGGGAACTCCTATTTATGTCGACCTCATTTGTTGTTCGCAACAAGGGTTATTTAAATAAAAGGAACAAAGGATCACTAAAGCGGTACAAATAAATATATAATTTATAATAATCGTAATTATTCTGCTAGCTAAGTTCATTTTTTTTAGATTTGTTGTCATCGACTTAGCATTTTACGGCAGAGTTTTTAAGTTTGAATTTGGAAGTAAGTGACAAGTTGTTAAGAGATGACAAATTGTAACAATTAGTAATCTGTAAGGCAAAGAGTCGAACTCAACAGCTTTTAATTTTCATGATGTCCCGTTCTTCCCTGTGCTTACAAAATGACGTTCTTAATGTAGAATTTATTTCCAAAACGCTTTCACAATTCCTGCTTTGCAGATAATATTATTATGTTAATAATTAAGTGTTTGTCCTGGGTCGCCACCATCTGGTATTTGTCCAGGTTCCACCCCATCTGGTTTAGATTTATCTGGACAAACATAAGTGGATTCTCGGACACATTGGAACTCAACTGGAGAAAATAACGCCCCTTCCGCGCATTCGAATTCTCCTTTTTCTCCTGCGGCGCAAACAGCATATTTCTTGCAGTTTGAATTTTGCAGAGCGTGTATTGACATTTTGCCTTCATCTTCATTGCACATAATGCAATTAGCTTTTGGTGAACAATCTCCTATTAAGTATGAAGTCAGTAATTATTTGTTATATATCAGCGGGCGTTGTTGTACAATTCTCTTACCTAACGCAACGTCAAAAAACATCCCTTTTGCACATGGGAATTCATGTGGTTCACCTAAATATGTAATCGACAATGTAACCCAAGTCAGCAGTAGCATAAGATAAAATACCTTTTGCACAAATGTAGTACTTTGTACAATCTGTCTGGTGTGGTTGAATGAGAACCCCTTGTTCTGGGCAGATTTGCTGCTCATCTTCAGCTCTACTGTAGGTCCTTTCTCCTTGTTCTCTATAGTTGAAGGTAGCTGGGACACCATTTGCTCCAAGAATTGCAACGGAAATAACCAAAGAAGCTAATTGGGTATTCATTATTATTGTTGACTTTGGCGCAGTGTGTGTATGACTGAAACTTTCTATTTGAGGATCATAAAATGTCATGGTTGTAAAATTAGAAACCTATATAGTTACAGCAAAACTTAAGGCTGAAATAATTACCCTACTATACATTCTTTATCGCTTTATTTTAGCTGAACTTTCCAATCTCCTAAACGTTCGCATTTCTAAAAATACTTGTAAAAGTAGGGTAAATTGTCAATTGTCAGATGGCTGTTCTTGTGCTAGGACTGAAGTTTTGACTTAAGGAATAAATGGTAACTGAAAAGATGATGCTAAAGTTCAGTTGTTCTAATCCGACATTCTCGTTTGCTTTAATTATATCGGCATTTTACATAATTTTACACACGAAATTTTTCTCTACACAAAACTGATCTCCAAAGTATCACTTTACACTGACAATTTTCCATAACTAACTTCCCCATATATTAACATTTTCCAGACAAATTTATTCCTGAAAAGTCCGCCATCACAAACTTGAACGATGAAAACTGTTAATTCAAAATATGAAACTGAAAACTAAACTAAATAATGAAATACTGAGGTTGGAAGCAATAAATGAAAACTTGAATAAATGAATACTGAATTTTAACAAATGAATACTTGGGCCATGTTTGGTGTATTTGGCAACAAAACAAGTTTTCGATTAAATTCTTGTTTTGTGAAATAAAGTTGAACCCATCATTAGATCCTTCGCAAACCTGGATAGTACAAATTCGATGAGCGTCTGATTATGTACATTTCACGATAAAATTCTTTGTTCTAGAATGGAACTTCATGAAGTCTCATAATAAGACAAAGTCGTTTTATTTTTGTTTATCTTTTTTGTTACGTTAGGTTAAATCTTTTATAAAAAGCATTGCATTTTCAAGGGCTTTCTTAATATTACAAATGCTCAAAATTATTGAGGGTTTTACAACAGAATTTTAGTGTTTGATAAGGGTTTTTTTATTGAAAGGATCATTCCCGCCAAAATTTAACATAAGGGGCATGCAACCTCCTCCCTGCTCTAATGTTAAGCTTCGCGGGAAAGATCCCTTCAATAAAAACACCCTGTATAACGGAGAGTTGTTGTATGCAGTAAGAAAGTGTTCTAAATAGTACTTAATGTAAGAAAACAAGCCCGTACCTAGGCACGGAAAGGATGCACCATTCTGCCAAGACACAGGCTGGTTTAACAAGTTGTACTCGCTCGCTCGCAGCCAACCTTTCCTCATTGGGGCGCTTAGGGACATGTCTACACCCACCACCAATGGGAACTAACATTTTCAATTTCTTTCTGTTCCCGTACTCAAAAAGGTTTCTTGCTTACTGAATGAATGTCGTCTCCGTCTGCGGCCCCTGATTATAATTTCTTTGTCAACCACCAACAACAGCAAAACAACAATGTCAGTTACTGCACGGCAATTATTATAGTTAATTGTACCAAGAATGGAACTGTCCCAAATTGAATTAGCTGTGTAGAATTGTCAATGATTTGTTAGATGTTGCTTCTCGTCTTAGGTTAAGTTTGAGGACTTAATTTATTTTTTATCGGAGTGGCGAATTTGAATATAGCTTCTGAATCCAAAACAATCGTCAATCATGTCGCGGAATCTCTGCAATGTCAATCAACACCAAACATTCCAGCGGTCTCTGTGTCGAAAGAAAAAATTATGCTGGCAACTCCTCCACCGACAGTTTTGAATTTGGTTGTTAGTGCTGCTTAATGGTTGTGGCTGATTTTTCCTGGGCTTACTTTCAATGTTGTATTTCGAAAAAAAATACCAATTACAAAGTTTGCATAAATTTTTCGCCAAGAATACCCCCTTACGGTTAGTTCAGGAATATTCCTATATCCAACTAAAAACTCAAGCCATAATGCTGATCGTAGGATTCATTTGATATTTGGTGACTGTCATACAACCAGAAATTTGTTATTCGCATTTTTAAACTTTTCAGGTTTGTTAGTTTTTCAGATCTGCATTGTCTTCTCGTTCTTAACATTCTGATGGAGTTTTGGTTGTGAATTTATTAAAAACAAATCTGAAACAACAATTAAAAACTACCCATATTTGTTAAAGCTACTTAATCTCTAATGCTTGTTCCAGTAGATTTCCCATTTGTCTTCAATTGTGATGTTGAATTAGACGGGAAATTCTTTTACATCTAACTTGCTGGATATTGCAAACGATCCCTGAACTGTCCCTGTGGTTTCAAAAATAATTCCATCAACAGTCTCTCGAATATATTTTCCTTTCACCTGTCTCTGTAAATGCTCTCTCAGCCTCGGCCTTGGAAAAGGTTCCAATACAATTTCGCGGGAAAAAGATGTGAGCCGTATCACACTCATCTTAACCAACATATGGGCAACGAACGGTCTCTTAACATTGTTTGCCATTTCTATTGTACCATCAACGGTTACCCTCCGGAATGGCGGAATTGTTACCGTTTTGTTTACGCTGTAAATGTGAGATGTTGTGGTCGTCCACTGTTGATTCTGGGAGACACTGACAGTATGTCCAAGCGTTCGTTCAACCCCTAATTTAATTACTTCAAATAGTGTGATTCCAGTTTTCACGGTGATCGTGGTAAAAGTCTCGAGGGTCTTGCTAAATTCAAAGCTAAAAGTGTTCGAGACCGCCCTGCTGGCAACAAATGTATGGGTGAGAGTATCCGAGCTGTTGTTAATTATGTCATGTGTTTCTATCAAGCTCACCTATTTTAACAAGTTAAATCGTTCATATTTTATAATCCGAATAAATCAAGTAGTTTACTTACGTTCTGAAGATTTTTGAATTTCCCAGGTTCAATATTAAACTGAATAATTTCAGCAGAGAGTTGCGATCCCGCCATTTCCAATTGAAATCGGCCTTGGTTTTCGTCTTTAAAAAGTCCCATGTACGGGGTCGTTTCTGAGTCTTCGAAACCCAAAAACAGATCGTGCCCTGGCTGCTTGAAATTGTAAATATTTCCATAATTGTTTTCAACCAGCTCCCACGTGGCATATCCATTATTCATTATGTAGGCGCACCCGGCTTTCATGGCATCCCGACAGTACTGTGTGTGTGGATATCGTGTTGTAGGGTTTGTGTGCCAATGCCAGAATACCCAGACGCCTATATTGGAATCTGGGTAGTGTCTTGTTGCAAGTAGATTGATTAAAGCAAATGTTTCCTTTTGGTTGCTTCTTCCTCTTTCGAACATGAACAACGCACTTGACTCCAATTCGCCGCCTTGACTGGAATACACAGAAAGCGTGAAAGATAATTAATTAAGCATGCATTTAAAATAATGCATATTTTTCAGTATCCTAAAGTAAGTTTGCGTGTAAAATCCTTATCGTGGTTGAGGAATTCGCATTATTGTCAACCATTTATCTCGAAGAAACGGGATTCAGGATGCTAATAGCGAGTTTTAGTTTAATTTTAGGATAATTAAAAAATTGTAGTCCTAATTGAGTGATTTCAAGAATATAAATTTCAAGTAACAGCATTATTTATCGTTTGACCCAGATTTTACGTAGAATATGAAAAAAATAAATTTAATAAATTTAATTTTAAAGTCAACTTACTTGTATTTCTTCCACTCCGATTGTCTTCTTTCGGCAACAATCCTATAGGGGAGTTTCCGCCATGGAGAGTAGCTGTTGTATCTAACCTCAAGTCCTTCGTATGTTAGAGAAATGACAACCGGAGCTTTACCAAAATATTCATGATTTAGACGATAAGCTATGCCGGTGAATAGTTTTGTTCCATTGATTGATTCCACTGGAATCACTGTCTCCTTGTAGCCTTCTTCACTCCCTACATCAGAACTAGCCATACAATACTAGATGTCAACTTTTGAAAATCAAAAAGTATATACAACAATACATCACTCTTTAAACAAAAATTCATATAAAGCGGTCATTTCGCAACATTTGACTTTTCAGAACAACACAACATTAAATATCGAAAAAGGAATTTTAAAGTTCCAAAAGCTGATAGAGGTTCAGTTGGTTCAGAATGTAGAAATGTTAAAAAACGACTCTTGTGGTCGTTTTCTACGTGCCTTGCAAAGGTATATTTGTATTTTACAATAGTGTATTACTTCTTGTTTATAATGAAACAAGCCTATTTAGTATCTCCTAGTTAGGATATCCGTCGAATTTGGACAACAATTTTAATCACGTTAAAATTTCTAACTTAAAGTCAAGAGTTAATGATACATACCTTTCTAGGTTTGCTAATTTTGAATCGAGGATGTTATTATTTTTCAAAAACCAGGTCATCTAAAATCGTCACAGTGACAATGATTCAAAGTGGGAGTATTATATGAATTACTAATAACCTCATTCGGATCACTCGTTGCATTGTGGTGTTGCCTCTGAAAACGCAAACATAAATTTCAATTGAATCCGGAATATTAAAAAACATAAGTAGCAATTTCTCACCCGGTTGGTTGCCACCGCACTGTATTTTATTATGATGGCTCCCAGTAACACTCTTAGAATCAAAGCTTAAAAAAATTGAAATTAATTAAAAAGCACAAACTTTGCTAACTTTACTATTACTATTAGCTGCCAATTTTTGGTATTTGCATTAAGAAAAGTCATTAGTCAAAGTTTTGTTGATGAATTCAAAAGCTTAACTGAAAATGTGTTCAAAATTAGTAAAGTTAATACATACAACAAGTTTGAATGGTTGGAAAATACTTTTGAAATACCGGCTTTCTTGATTTTTTCTGAATTTGATAACAGCATAAGCCTTCGTGTTATATTAAAAAGTAAAGGAAATTCTACATTGAGCTGTAATTTTGATTTTAAAAGAATGTTAAGTGAAACAGACGGTTCCCGGTCTGTTTCACTTAATACTCTTAATTACTTCTGGTGTTTTTGTGTAAACCTGTAAGTGCCTCAACAAAATTGCTTCAGAAAGCTGCCCAGATGTTGTTTATTTTGCTGTACAATGTTTTCCAATAATATAACAAATTCAAAAATCTAAACATACCTTTCCCCATTGGTAAACTGTTGAAAAATTGGAATGAAATTATTTTGAAGCTGAATAAATTTTTGGACAGAGTATGTTGGACGACTTCACTCGCATTGTGATTTGCCGCAACTAAATTTACAATGAATAAGACCTTAGCAGAGAACCTCGGACAAATGAGAGGTTGAGATTCAATTTAGTCCGCATTTATTCAAATCTTGTTATGCTGTGTTAGTACACAATTGCAAATTAACTTCAATTCACAGCAAGGTTGAAGGAAGCTGTTAAAATTGCTAAGCACAGTGTCAAACATTCTATGGTTGATATTGAATGTAATGTTTTCTAGCAAAATGTACATATTAGTTTAAATACTTTTAGTTAAACTAAGCAAATAATTCAGCTCCGTTATTCGTTTCTAAAATATCTTTGTATTTTCATGATATTCGTTGCCTTCTAGATTTCTTTTCA
>JAQIYD010000107.1:0-12740 GCA_034699565.1 Anurida granulata
AAAGCCTTCGTCCTCCCTCGTCTAATAAAACAGAAACAGTTCAAAAGTATTCATATTGCACTAGCGTGATGGCTAATCAAAACAGCTTACCAGCATAAGGCACATGTTTGGGCTTTCATTGCAATACGTAGAAGCATACGGCAGCCCTCTAAGTACAATTTCCTTACAAGGGTCATTTTCCCCCGCTGAACAATCTTGGTACTAAAACACAATCAAGCGTTTAAAAAATTTGCATATTTACACAAAATTCGAGCTGAGCAGCTTAACATCATCTCTCACTCAATTTTTTGAAGGCCTTGGCCTTTACTAGTCTTGTAAATAAGACTGACCAAGAAATTTTTAGGCACCGACGTTACCTCCCGGGCACCCATGCCAATGGGCAAAGATGGGCAAAATTTTAGTTAATTCAAAGGAAACTAAAAAGAATTGTTTCTCCGTCATTTAGTTGCGTCATTTCTCAGTTAATCATTGGTATTAACATGTTTATTGAAAAAAATCGTTATTGCTCAAGTCCTTCCCAATGCATTATAGTATTGGTTAATTTCCCCATCAGACTGGTTAATTATCAGTTTGGTTAAGCACAATAGCTAGAGGAATTGGAAGGAGTTGGACAGTAACCATTTAAAGGACAAAAATATATTAAAGAAAATAATTAAATGCAAATAGGCACAATTAAATTACGGAGGAATAAGATTTGTTTAGTTTTTTGTAATTTAGCTAACGACCTTTGGCATGGGTGCCAAAGGTCGGCCTTTCTCTCAAAAAGTCGTGTGGTCATTGTCACATGTAAAACGGGGCCGAGAATCACCACTTTCTTTCTCAAAATTGAAAATTGGTAAAAATTGGATTTGCATTATAGTGTACGGAGAATAGGAGAAGCGAGAAGTGTGGTAAATCTGAACACTTACGTCAATACTTGCAGCCTGGTGACCAAGGAAGAGTAAGCCGAACCCCAGAAAAACAGGAACCCTGGACTCAAAGATGAAAATCAAATAATCTCAACAAATTTAAGATAAAATCTTTGCAAAACTTGAAATAGCGCCATTACATATTGTGCGTGTGATTTTATTACTATGCCGATAATGCCGATATGCCGATTGGAATGATTGTTCTGGATCCTTAAACTGATTCAATTGACCCGTACTTGGAAAAATTAGCAGTTCCTTAATCAGCTCCTTCGTCGTCGCAAGCTAAACTCAAATGAACTTTGCGGTCAAGAGAATCCTCCTT
Source organism: Anurida granulata (assembly GCA_034699565.1). Taxonomy (NCBI): domain Eukaryota; kingdom Metazoa; phylum Arthropoda; class Collembola; order Poduromorpha; family Neanuridae; genus Anurida; species Anurida granulata. The sequence goes on from JAQIYD010000107.1 coordinate 1,231, forward strand.
TTCATCCGGAAAAGCGGAATAACCAGAATGCTAAACAATGAGTTCTTCCATTTTGAACCATGTTGACGTTTAGGCCTTGAAAATGATACAACCTGTGTTTTGGTGGGTTCATTGTTTTGAATCAAGTTTTGGAAGATCCAAGAAACCTTGGTAAAGTTCAATGGCTTGGTTTTTTTATGGTAAGAATCCTGTCAATTATTTCTCCACTTTAACGGATAAATGAATTGACAACCAACCCCTATGTTACGTTAGGTATCCTAACGCTGTATTCGAGTCTTTTTGTTTTTTATAACTTGTCAAATTTTAATTCGTCTTCTAATTAGGAAAATTTAAAAAATAAACGTTCATAAATCCTTCACATCTTAATTAATCACCAGGCTGAAGTGGACGGACGCGCGGACCTTGAGGGCGGTCAGAGGAACCAAAGTGTCCGTGTTAACATATGAGATGCGGTTGTCACGTCGATGGGTTGTTGAAATTTTCATTTTTGGAAACCTGCACTTTTGTATATATCCGACACCCCGTGAATCATGATATTTGCATGGGCTTTACCATGGAAAAATTCAACAAACCCGAAGAAATAAAATTTGTAAAAACTCGTCGTCATGAATCTAATGTTTATTTAAATGTGTTCACATTGATCGTTTTATTTAAATTTTCAATTGCATTTTTATTTCAAAATATTTCAAGAATTTCTCAGCATTAATTTGAAAACTGACATGGATTCTTGTGAACTTGAAAATGCAGAAAATAAAACCACAAATAGCCTGCTATCCAGCATCTTTAATACAGAGTCTAGTTATATTTGGAGGTTATTAATTCATATTACGTCAAATTAAAAAATTTAGTTCAACAATTTAAATAATTAAATTTTGACAACTGGTTTATTCTGCACGGCAAATAGAAGCTTCCCCACCATCATCTCCATTTCCTGAATCACCGCACAATCCTCCATCACAGCACATGACAGCATAGCATTCCTATACAAATTAGTGAGGTAGAATTTACGAAATATTACACATAAATATGTACTTAAAATTGCTTAAACATCTACTTACAGCGCCTAGTCTTTTGCAAGGGAGCTAAAATTATAAATGTAAAGTTATATTTATTAGCATTCTCATAAATTATTTATTTCAAACTGAACTCCTCACATAGTTTTATATTTTCTAATTTTTCGACATTTCGAAATATAATCCGAGTTGAAACGAGTTCAAATTTCTAGAATCAGAACCCTGCTCGCTGTATTCCCCCAACTTATTTCCAAATATTTCCAAATGCACAGATTGTTCAATAATTTTAATGTTGGCGAATTAATTTATCACTTTTCACTTACCCCACAAACTTGGCTTCCATAGCATTCCAATCCTTTACAACAAGGAGCGTCTGCGCAGGACTAAACGAAATTAAGTGAGAATTTTCAAATTTAATACTGTGGGTTATTCATATCCTCAAATTTTTAATGAGAATCAAATGAATTTTACTTACATCTCCGATTCCAGTGCATTGGATAGACTTCAGTCCACTATTACGGGATTTTGAGAGGACTTGATCTTGATTGGCGAGGAAGAGTGCGCCCATGCCCACTATGACAACAGTAAAAATCCTTGACCAGAGACAAATTAAGATGTACGGATTAATGCAGACAAAAAGAGAAACGAATTTGTACAAAAATAACTGACCTTTTGCAAGTCTGGCTTTCATACAAAAAAAAATCAAAATCTCATTCCAGATTTTATCCATAAGCGCAAATGTTTACAAAAATGGCCGAGAGTCCAAATAGAACAAACCAAAATCATTCGCTATTTTTTGTTCAGTGCCTAACCTAATAGAATCATACTTAATCATCATTACTGTAATTTGAGAACTCTACATTAGTTTTCCGAAGCTAAGGAGGAAGTGAGCGGTAAGGCAGAAATGGAGGAAATTAATGTAAATTCTGAGTAAGAAGTATCCTAACTTAATGCTCACGGAGGTTTTGAACTTAATTGCTAACCAGAACCCATTTCCAAAACTAATCACCCGAAATTCGGATTTTTTTTCATTATGTTACAAACGTCAGACTTAAAAAAGTTAACTATCTTTTTATACAAATTCCTTCGGTTTTCAGGATGAATATGTATCCCAATTAATTCAATTTTCTTAAAATTTAAGTAAGTGTCATTACGTGGCCCAGATGAGTTTATTTCTCTGCCCAGTTGAGGCAATGGGAGCAGATTCTGCTGGAGCCGAGTCAATAGACGCGTACTTATTCATTCTTAAGCCAAAATTATCTCAACTTAATCAGCCTCTCCGTGGCAGTAAACTAAACTCAAATGAACTTTGATTTCATGAAACCCATCCTTTTAATTCAAGGAGAAAGAGGAAACGAGAATGCAAAACAAAGTTTTTCTCGTTTGAACCCTGTTGACTTTGAAACCTTGGATTAGATACAACCGGTTTTTTAGCATCGAAATGGTATTTCACCAGGCAAGTTTTGGAAACCAATGGAACGTCTCTTACCAATTACACCTGTTGATTGTCAATTTTTCCTAATTCATCACTTTCTCCGAGATTAAAAAGGCTTGTCAAATTCGGAGATACTGGTGTATTTGCAGTCATTGTAAACCCTCTAAATTTGCAGACCTAGATTCTTTTTGGGGTTTCAGTTCTTTGCATTATAGCCACCAGAAAGGAAAATCGGATTTGGGGTGGGCTTGATTTTATTTGGCATTTCCTGTCACAACCAGCACAATACGACAACAAAAACTCATTCTCAGCTTGGGCCTCTTTAATTTCATGCTCCAGCAAACCTATCTCTCCTTTTTAACGAGTCGAATAACCCTCCCTTTCGAATCCGTTCAACCAATTGAAACCATTCCTCAACTCTTTGAGAGCGTGTATCGGATTATACCGACTAAGAAGCAGGCAAAAGCGCAGGCTTTTATTTCAAAGTACAATTTCTCCTTTGCATTATTTGCTCCGGGTAAGAATGCTTTGGATCTACTCATCCAGACCAAGGGGACAGAAGAATTATTCAACAACGATGTCAATTCTCTTCTGAAATGGACTGATATCGGAGCCATGATCGCAACTTAGGTCTCAGGATTTAAAATAATAAGTAAAGCAGAAGGGCATAGCAAGCAAAATGCAACATGTCATATGATTCAAAATACATTTCACGTCTTTGACAAAATCCAGTACTTCCGCGGACATCATTCCGTTCTATTTTCTCGTTTTTTGGCGAAATTTTACATGTTCGGATTTCAATCCTTCTGGTCGAGACATTGATCGGAGGAAATACTTCAAGAACCTCCGTGTTAAAACGGAAGATGAGATAATCCATTGATGAAAAAACCCCAATGTCACAGTCCTTTCTACTCTGCACAATAATTCTTTGCATTACTGTACCCATTTTCTTCTTCGAGTTATTTTGGTTTCATGTCCTAGGAAACACTTAAAACAAAGCAAAAAAGGATGTTATTTTAGTTCATCCAAGAAGTTTAAGAAACAGCAAATTACAATTATTGTGTGGGATTAAATGTAGCCAGGTTTAGAACGGCCGTTGCTGTTCTCATTCAATCTCTTGTCAGAGCACACAAGTTTTCACGTACCGTATCATTACGTCTATACTGCACACACGTGTATATGACGCATATTTTTGATGGACTATTTTTTGTTTCATAAGGCCCAACCAGTATATAAGGCGCACCACTGACGAGATAACCTCGTAGTGGTGCGGCACTCCGATTCTCAAAAAAATTGCTTCTATGCATCACCTTGGTCCCAAATGAAGATTGCTAATCATTAAAAAAACTTAATCATGTTCTCCGTGGCAGTAAACTAAACTCAAATGAACTTTGATTTAAGAAAGTCATCCTTTTATTTCAACGAGAAAGAAGAAACAAGAATGCAAAACAAGGTTTTTCTCTTTTGAACCCTGTTGACTTTGAAACCTTGTTTTACAGCCAGCTTGTTTTACAAATACAACCTGTTTTAGCATCGAAAGGGCCACACTCCCTCCAGACAGTTTAATCCTCAGCAACTCAAAATCGTTAAACACTTAATTCGTCTCCAAATTAATTAATTAACCAATATTATTCACTTCATATCCTCAAATTCAATTAGTTCAGCACCCATTCAAAAGTCGACTCCACACCATTCGTACATTTCTCAACAAGATTTTTGTTTAGCTCAGGCGATAGCCGTAAGGCTTAAACATATGAGTATGAATAAACTCAATTCAAACTCAATTCAATTCAATATAAAAGACGAATTATAATAAATTGCGACGTTACCACTGGAGACATTGTAGGAATGGAAAATATTGGAAAATGGAAAATGTTATTGGAAAATAATAATGGAAAATAATTAATAATTAATTATGAATTAATGAATATTAATGAATTATGAATTTGAATAATGAATTAATAATGAATAATTAATAAATAATAATGAAAAAAATAATGGGAATAATTAATGAAAATATAATGGAAAATATTATTATAGGAAAAGAAGACGATATGGAAAAATGGATTTATAGAGACAGGTCTCCCATGGTGGTAGCGAAAGTTTGGTGTCGTAGTCCGCTGGTATGAGCGGCCGTCTTACATTTTACCATTCCTTGACTGGCGACTCTTTAAAATCGTCGACATTAGCTGTGACCACTTAAAGGCCGGCGCCATTTACTGGTTGGTGACAATTAGGCTTTCGACATTTAAGGGTGGCAAGTGGCAACATTAATAGAAACTTTTTTAAGATTGGCGATCTTTGGAGTCTGCCAACACTAACAAAATCGAGAACTGGACCTACCAATTATGCCCTTATTTGCATGTTAACATGTTTAGGTTACATTCAATAAAAAAAATTCACGTCAACACTTTAATGTTTTGTACACCTTTAACATGAAAAACCTTATAAAACTCGAATTTCCATGAAAACGGTGGGGATAAAATAAAAATAAATAAATTTTTGACTACGTAATATGCAACAGAATTGAATATGTACTTTACCGTAGCGCTCTGAACATTACCCCAATTAACATGACGCATTCATTCATGAATTAAATCAATTAATCAAGCAGTTTGTTTTTGTTCTTATGCGGCCGAGCATCGTCATCATCAGCCTAGTTTAGAGGAACTTATTATAAGAGCATACAGTTAAGGATTGTTTAAAATGGATGACAGGAATTTTGCGGTTGAGAATTTTAAATTTTACAGGAACATGTTCAAAAATTTACCATAGCTACTTACGCTACTTTTAATGTTGTAAAATTAACCTGATTTATTACATCGATTCAGTAGAATAGTAATTATCCGATTAATGTCTTTAAGCAGTTTTGAAATCAAGAAATTTTGTTGCATATTGTACCTGATATACCTTCCGGGAAATACTAATATTTTAAATTATAGACGTCTTAAACCTCAAATTTCCAATCAGATATCCAATTTATTCAAGTGTATTAGTGAATTTCAAAATGATATACATGTTTGTTTTGAGCCGTTGCTTGAGCGATTCCTGATCAACGCATGCACTTTTTCAGGATGCACAGCAGTGCCTGTCAAAACCTGGGAAGCAATCATTCATAAGCTTCCCAATACTTCGATGGCCGCTGCAAGCCCAACCGCCGGATATTGCGCAGCTGGAACGCCACCCACCTTGACTATCGCAATCTGACTGCTCCACTAAAATTTATAAAAAAAAAATTAGCTATGAAATGAACACTTCACCCGTAACTCATAATTTAATTTTTACTTATAATTCTCATAATTTTAGTCTAGTCAGATATAGTCAGAATAGTCTAGGTCAGATAAGTATCAGTACATCTCGGGCGCTACAATTCCTTTTTGATTCGGCGAAAGTCATTTGTCATATAAATAAATAATTTCATAAATGAAACAATTACGGGTTTTCAGTATAAAGTTGGGTTTGAAAGCAGAATGCAGAGGAGTAAGGCGTACTTCTAAATTTTATAGATTCTTAAAAAACTTCCGTACGCCTCACCCATGACCAAACTTGTATTAGTTATTTGAACATATTTGAACACGAAAATTCGAAAAAAATGTCGAAATTTATTTCTATTTTAGCAAGAAAATATTCTTTCGAAAGGTTTTTTGGTTGGAAAATAGTGATTAAGTTTCATGAAAAATCTGATAACCCTTCCCCTAATCTTCTAGTTTTTAGTTTAATTTTGGTTTAAGATCATACTATGTATTTTAGTAATGGATTTTGGACATTTTTAGAGTTTTTTAAAAAGATTTTGATTGTTGTAGTAAGAATTTGAGATTTTTATTCGATCTGGTAAGAAACAATTCCAAGTGTAATGAACTTACTTGCCCAATGCCCATATGCAATAGAGGAGAATGCGATGAGAACCAATAAAACATGAAGAGCAACGCTAAGCTTCATTTCTTATGTTTTGCAAAGAGCTAGTTTCGATTAAAGTCAATCCTAAATGAATATGCTCCACTTGAGCCGTATTTATATTAAGTCAATATTATGAAGGGGGAACACATTAAACTTATCAAACCAAAACCAAAACCTCGCAAAAGCAAAGTAGGCGGTTAAGCAAACAAGAGTGTCTTGTATGTTGTACATTTAGTATGTCACATAAAAGTTCATTTATAAACTTTTTTTTCGAGTTTTACGCTTTATTTCCGACGCATTTGGAGAATATTCAGACCCTTGACCACAGTGAGATTATGTTAACACCTGTTTCATTTTTTTTTAGTTTCCGGACTCATGAAAATCTAAGTTTTATAGAGCGGATCAGTCTCAACTTTTAAAGTTTTTAAACTTTTAAAGTAACCGTAAATTTTTCAAATTTTGGTGGGGGAAAATTCTATCGCTATGAAATTTTGACAGATAAAATTATGCGTTTATTTAGGTTTCTATCCGTGATCGATAAGTTAGTATTACTGTTGGATTCGCGAGCTAGCGACATGTCATGGGTGCTACTTGTTCATTTTTAATCTTGCTTTAACGTTTGAATGAGTGCTTATGCACATTTTTGGGATGGACAATTCCACACCATTGATTATTTGTACTTCATGAAAGTATGAAAAAATTTGTAAATTTTGGAATTAGTTTCCAGACATAAGTCACAGTAGTTTGTCCTTGTTTGGGTAGTCGTAATCGTGTCGCCTCGTGTTGCGGAAGTATGAAAATGCAGCGGTTTACCTCAAAGATTGGATGAATGAGCTGAATCTGCGCCGTTGGTTTTAAGATTGAGTTGAGGCTTCCTTTCGAATTTACATCAGTCCTGACATTTCAGAATCTTTTTGTTCCATTTTATAATTAGATTAATCAAAAGTGTGCTAACGTTACAGGTATACTTGTTTGTATCTTTATCAATTGACTATTTTCTGTAAGATGAACAGTAGTACTGCTTATAAAATTTCCATTGAGATCTAGAGAATTGACCATGGGATTGATGGATTACCTATTTTTAGCCAACTTGTAGAATCAAAATGCAAGTTATGGATTAAACCCTAGCAAGCACCACGACCAATGAAATTCACTGAATTTTTTGCTAATTCCTTGTATTATTTTCTCGACGGAGTCTTTAAGTATAACAATAAAATTAATTATTTAGAAGTAAATCTTCCTGCTTTGCGTAACTGCAAGCTTGATGATTTCACTGTATTTTCTTTGAATTTCTCTATCAAAATGAAGTTTTTTCTCTATTCGATGTCAGCACAAACAAACACAATCGTAAATGGCTGCTGATTGTGATATTGTAAATATTGATTTCTAATAATTGCATTACGAAATCAAAAAAAGAAATTAATATTATTTATGCTAGAATTTAACAATACAAAATAAACGTTGAAATCATCATAATCTTTGCGTCTGCAACGTGTATTAAGCGAGGAGCAACAATACCCAAAATAAAGATTTGGGTCACTCATTAATCAACAGTACATGCCAGGTCCTCAATTCAGGCCTCTGCACCCGAAAATTTTATTTCGGAGTAGTTGGCCAGGAAGGATTTTCTGAATTTAATTAAATTTGTGAAAAATGATTTCTGGCGGAGAAATGCTCTTTCAAGAAGGAAAAGAACCATATCCCTCGCCTAAAACTTGTTCTAATCCATGTTGCAAGTTCATGGCGTATAGCGGATTCTTCCAAAAAATTTTTTCGATTTAAGCATTCTAGTACTACCCGTGACAGTGAGGAAGCAAGATTTACACTATTTCATGAAGATTGAGAGATATATTGGCAATAGAATAAAAACATTTTTCGACTTTCCAAAAGAAAGTTCGTTTTGAGAAATTTTTGATGTTTTGGAGAATAAAAAGATTTAAAAAGATTTTATACGATTTGTTCCACATTTTTAAAATAAATAGAAAAACAGAATTAATTCTGCACTACTCTGTTACATAAGTTCCCCAAATCTGCTGCGTAGAATGAAATGTTGAGAAAGGTACACTGAATTTATACCTTGAATTACTTACCTAGCCTTCCGCGCGAATCTGTCGGATCTCTGGTTAATTGCTTACGGTCATCTTTATCTTTATATTTCTTGCCATTTGGGAAAATGTACGAACTTAAGCATTACTGCGACTTTTTGTGGCACAAAAGCAGATAAGCGCTTAGGGAAATGGCCCCAAAGTTATGTTGGAAACGGAATTTGTTGTACACGTTGATCTATTTCAATAAGCTTAATTTAAAGTTAAAGAGAAGCTTCTGTTTAGGTGTGATGAGCGAATCACATGGACTGATGGACTTTGCGCTTATTTAAGAAAGAATCGAAATAAAGATTTTTGGGATTTTAAGAAAGAAAGAATCCGCTATACGTTCATGAGCAAGTAATTACAATTTCTCGTTGCCAAACTGCAAGGACGATTAAGCTAGTTAAGAAACTGTACGCTCTATTCGAGTAATACTGGGTGCGCCGATACTTATTGCATTTAAGAGAAAGCTGTTTTGAGTGAAAGTTAAGGACAGAGTTCAGACATCGGCAGCTGATGCTTCCAATCTCATTTTTCAATAATGCGAAACTTTCACAATAATTGTGAAAATTCCAGAATTCTATCTAGCGGTCAATTCTATCCAGCGATTAATTAATTCCATCTAGCGGTCCCAGAATTCTGTTTAGCGGTCCCAGAATTCTATCTAGCGGCCCATTAATTCCATCTAGCGGTCCCAGATTTCTATTTAGCGGTCCATGAATTCTATCTAACGCTCACAGAATTCATGTAGCGGTCCCAGAATTCTATATAGCAGTCACCCGCTAAGGCGGCGGTTTTGGGACCGCTAGATGGAATTGTGGGACCGCTAGATGGGATTCATGAACAGCTAGATGGAATTCATGAACCGCTAGATGGGATTCATGAGCAGCTAGATGGAATTCATGAACCGCTAGATGGGATTCATGAACAGCTAGATGGAATTCATGAACCGCTAGATGGAATTCATGAACTGCTAGATGGAATTTTGAGACCGCTAGAAGAAATTCTGGAACCGCTCGACAGAATTTACTGACCGCCAGATGGAATTCATGGACCCTGTTTACCTTAAACTAGTCTTCTGAGCTGAAAAACAACAAACTGACAAAAGTTGCCGATGTGAGAGGGAAAATTCAGTTCCCGCCATCTCAATCTCATTTTGCCTCTCAAAACACGATGCAATAAGTTTCGTTCCACCCTGTACATATTATGTGGTGCAACTTGAGAAGTATAGCACAGCCCAAGCAAGAACGAAATCGTGTCTGCTTTCCCCCTATCAAGGGCATTCAGGCTTGCCACTTATCGTGTCTTTACACCCTTCTGGGTGACACGAAGGGGCTAACGAGCTTGTGGGGCCTTCAGCGTCTTCAGGTTCCGAACATTTGACACCCCATTGTGGCGGTGGAGAAGTTGGAAAGCTTTCGGAGAAACCACCTCCGTTTTAGACGCTTATCAAAGTAAACATTTCAACGTAAACAACACTTTGCATAATCATCCGCTAACCCATTTTAGCTCTTTGAGGTGGAAGTAATTCGCAGGAGCCTAAGGGTTTACTCACATTTCACACGTAATCCACCTCTCTGAGACCTGAAATCATGATGATGTGTGACACAGACAGTATTGTAGGTAGAGGGGGATCCCACTGGACCACCACCTCTCTCATGTGTAGTATACTCACCACTGCATGGCAGCCTTTATTCTGTATCAGAGAATTTTGAGCCTCAAACAAAATAATTTCAACAAAAATATCTGTTTCGGCATTTCGGCATATTTCCATGTTATATTGGTTTTTCGTAACTTTTAAAAAATGCTGGACTTCAACTCAAAATTGTTTGCTCAGATATTTCGAAAGTCTCCTTTTTCCGCTATGCTTCATTGTTTTCAAAATTCTCATTTGTTTTTTAAAAACTCTAAACCACGTAGGAGTACGGAGTAACTTAATGTCAAGTAACAGTTGTGTCGTGCTACGCTGGTTCGTGCTAGTCAAAGGTCGAATGTTTATTCTCGAATGCTGCTTTCACTCTCTCTCTCTCTCTGTCTACAGGTCTGCATGGGTCATAAATAGTGTATGTCTAATCTAGTGTTGGTGGTGAGGGAGGATAATGCTATTGCTTAAGAGGATTGCGGTTGTCTGGGTCGAGTGACACAATATTAATTTTAAACTCTTTTCTGTCAAGCTAACCAGAATTTGGCAGTTTCATATCCTTGGTTTGCCGTTGGAATCGGATATTATGAACCCGTTCAATATATGTTCTTCGTATCTGACATAGCTACTCTTGTCGTTTAGTCTGAAAAGGAAACTAAATAGAAATTAGTAAATTAACAACATTTTCTATAATAATATCCTTCATAATATTTGGGAAAGTGTTTTTCCGAATTGAAATTGCACTTCCTAGTCGGAGTCCGAGTGGGCGTCCACTATAGCAAATTTGATTTCCTGATTGCAACTTTCCATTTTGTCCGTTTCCCCGTCCTGATAGTTCATACAAGTTCCCCAGACCCATTGTAGTCATTTTCAATGCAATTAGTATATAGATTGATCCAATTCCAATTGCCACAACCATTGCCACTGGTACGCTACGATGACATTTGATAACAGAAAGCAGAAGTGCAATTATTATGATCTCGGAGGCAGGTGTTGCAAAAGATAAATATAACCGATGCCCTGCCAACATTTCCTCATGATGGATTTCAAATGTTCGTCGAAGGAGCCTTAACTCATTCCTTTCTTTTTTGGTCAGGTTGCTACGGACGCTGAAAAAATTCAAAAAGACAATGCTATAATAAAAACTAACCATTAATCATGTACTTAGTACTTCATAGACATTCATGAGTACTGTATATATATATATATAATAGTATGTGCACATTCAATCTATATATCTACCATGAACATATACGGTACCATGAATTATGCTAACTATTGTACATAAATACACGCATATGTATACACTAAGTCGAGAAAGTCGTGCGTACCTCCCCTGTTGAGTCTTTCCATTAAGCAAAGTAGTGGAGAGATGAGGAAAGCCATTTAGAGATACGGGGAAATCCTCCCAAACTCATGCATGCAACAGCATGGAA
>JAQIYD010000108.1:0-12694 GCA_034699565.1 Anurida granulata
TGTCTCACTTTCTGTTCTGGATGATGAGTCCACTTTTATTTGGCAGGAATAATTTAATTCACACTCAATTCCAATCACTAATTCATTCTGGGATTTATTCCTATTTAACTGATGGGCCTGGAACACTTCCCCATAATGTTTCCTTACTTATTGGGAAGTTTGAGGAAGCTAGAAAATTTCGAAACATTGTTCCTCTTCCGCCTTACAGTGGTTTACTGCTCGGAGTATTTATTATTGCCAGTAGTGCTCTGCTGGTAGGTATTGTGATCTTCTTTGTGGAAATTTGCCTTAAGGGAATTGCAGTCTTAAAGTCTTTCTAGATTGCTTAGGGTGTTCAGTACCAACAGTGTAAGTCAAAAACGCAAATGCGATACTAATCCTAAAATTTATTATACATTATTTATTTAGTGATGCGCTAAATCTGCTCTATTTCAGACACATTGCACAAAATGTTTGTGATCTCGTTCTCCGGTTTCTGTTTCAAATTAAGACTTAATTGCATTTCTTATGCGACCTATAACCGGAAGGCTTCAGCGGCCGAGCATAAATAAATTCAAATCAATAACATATATGAAATTCGCTTTGGAAACTGTAATCAGGTTTCGAATACACAGCCGTAGTTCTATAAAGCTTGAATAAATAAATGATGATAAGATGAATGGGTAAATGGAGAGAACTTTTTTATTTATCACCACATTTGACTTTCGCCCTATCACGGTATGGGTCCCACGAGGCGGGTTCGTTGTCCAGTCAAGCAAGTTGGCAGGAAGTTCTGAGGGTAAAATGAACGCAATTTGGAGTTAGAAATTGTAGAATTGCTGCACCTTGGAATTTGAATTTAATTTAAATCGGAATTGTAATGAACATTTTTGTGATCATAATCAAAATTAGAATTCATAATTCCAACTATGAAGTGTAAATCGATTCCGATGACCGGAATCCGTTTTTTTGAAGATCGGAATCTGAATTATGGATTCGAAATCATGTGATACAATCCGAATTGAGCTCGGAAACAATAATTCGGATTACCGGCGTTTCCTTGAAGCAGCTTAGGCTGGAGTTTTATGGCATCCTTCATCAATTCCTAAGCACGTATAATTATCATCGAGTAAAAAACAATTGTATAGAGTGGTTAAGGCAGGCAATGAGTAAGGTGAGGAACTCACTGCAGTCTTGTTCAGTTCAGCCAATTCAGTTCTCCAACTAAGATCTCTTATTATTCATTTATGACATGAATCTGTTCCATGACATAAAAAACTTGGTTTCAGGGAACAAATTCACGATACCGAATTCACATCCATTTTCCTGATTTCGGCGACTTTTGATTCTTGAAAACGACCCCTGAAAACATCTTACATATTTTAAGGTAACCTGATAAAAAGGTCGAGAAACCTTCTTTTCATGGAATGAATTTGTTTATCTCCTGGATTCTACCGGGGTTGGGGTGTCGTGAGACGCAGCCGAAAATTTTAAATTCACAAATTCTTGTCATTTTCGTTTATAATTTTAGTTGTCTGTGTCGCTTCAGTTAACTGTGCATCCACTTCGTGATCAAATCAGTTAAAACGTTTTTTAAAACAATCAAAACATGTAATCTTTAAAAAAACATGTTATTTTTATTAAATCAAACACATAATCGAGGAGGAGCCAGAATGTCCAAAAACCATCTCTCAACTTCCAGTTGACTAACTTACCCGTAATTTGATTCAAATAACAAAAACTAAAACGGTCAGGCAAAAACATCCTCTCAAGATAAAAAACAAGTATAATTCGAAATGTTTGTAAAGTGTCAAAATTTTCAACATAACCCTACCAATTTTTTAAAAAAATGGAAATTTTCAAAAACGAACCAACGATTTTCAAAATTAAGAATTTTTATTTAAATCCAAAGTTTTTTTTAAAGTGTGCAATTGATTTCGTTTTTTTTTAAATCTCCAAAATATTCCAAAATTTGGCTGGTTTTTCAACGCTTCGAATTTTTCTTCAAAATTTCGATAAATAAATCAAAAGTTCGATTTTTGTTCAGAACGAAATTTTCAAAATGTTGATGGTTTTTCAAAATTTCTTATTTGTGTCGGAAATTTAAAAAAAAATCAAAATTTCGATTTCGGAATCTCACATTTTTGTTTAAAGCCTTGGATTTGTATTTTTATAATTTAAAATTCAAAAACTTTTTTCAAGATTTCGAATTTCTTTCGAAAATCTGGAGTTTTTTTTTTTCAAATATGGACACTTTTTCAGAATTTTGAAGCGCTTGGCTTGAGTTAAATCAAGTTTTAAATGTTTAAATCATTGATTAAAATAAATGGATCTTAAACAAGTATAACCTGATTATTAGTTTTCTGTAAGATGGACGACAACAATGAAAAAGATTGAACAACCTAACAAACCTTAAGAAGCTTAAAGAGTTATTAATCCGAATTTTACTGGCAGGGCGTCCTTGAAGCCAGGTGGCTGGTTTAGTTGAGGTTCATGAGGTGACGGAGTGTGGAGGAACACGGGTGCGCAAACACCGATTGATTTCCATGAATTTTATAAAGGGCAAGGGGATTCTACCCCCGTCGATAATGGGATTCTCATCTAGTGATTTTTTTACATTTCGTAATTATCGTCGATGACAGAGTTTTTTTTCTCGGAAACGACCTCTGCGACACCACTACGTTTATGGAAACGAAAAATATTGGAGTAAAATAAATAATGGTATGATTTGAAAAATGTAAAAACGAAAAAATTCAAAAAAAAATATCTTAAAAAATCAATTAAAATCGACGTAACCTGGTTTGAAAACTGGAGAAATTATTTTTAGCTTTTTGGTCGTCCCCGTCCTTTCCTAATTTATCTACGAAACTGAACACTGGCCTATCCATCAGAATTGATCATTATTTCCACGCTTCTTCCAAATTCCGAATGAGCTTATCCCTTAAAACAGGTGCTGCCATTACTTGAAAATCGGATTCTAAACGGCAAAGCATTTTTATGATCCAGTCATTATTTTTCATTTAACTTGTCGGATTCTTGTTTATGCACTCAACGAAAGCAGTACGTGTTAGCGTAACTGCAGTATTTAGTTCAGAATTTAACTAAGGATTGAACACGTGTAGGTTATTAGTCATATGGCTGAAATGTTAACTATGCAAATTACTAACTTCGTTAGTAATTGGCACTGTAAATATGTCACTTGAATTTGATCATGGTTTTTCTAAAAAAAACATTACCGTGCTGGATAAAATTCACATGTTGCTGCGGTTTTGAATAAATAAGCTTAAATCCTCCCTGTAAGTTTTGTGAACTAATGTAACAGTAATCGAAGCAGCCGTTATTGTTGCTTTCAAATGTGGGCATATGTGCTATATTATATGTTACGGAACAATTATTTGACCATATTATCGCGCAGAATACGCGCATTCACGTATAACTGCGCGTACAACGCGCAGTTTTTGCACGAGTAAAGTTTTGCAGATATAACGCGCAGCTTGGGTATAACGCGCGCCAAAATTCCCATTTTCGGCATCCCTTCTGCCGGTATATTTCAACTTCAATTTTCAATTTCTAATATTGAATCATCTTAACCATTCGGCAATGTACTCATTCATTCATTCCAGATCATTCTAATAAAATCTCATACTATTGAAAATAAAATATTTTAACCAGGTAGGTTGCAGGTGTTTCTCAGGAACATTATTGACCTAATTACATTGTATTCTGCAAATTTAATTAACACTAGTTCGCAATGGGCATGGAAGTAACTTTAAAGTATATTGAAGCGACCTCGAATCGAAGGAGGAAATCCTACGCTGCTGGTTTCAAACTTGAGGTAAAGTTGAAATTTTATCCAAAGAACTTCCACTGCAGAAGATTGACCAGTAACTCCTAAATTTTTTAGGTGTGTCAATGCGCAAATCAAATTCAAAATAGCAAAGCTGCGACAAAATACGGACTCACGGAATCTACAATCCGAAGATGGAAGAAGCTTGTGCCAACTCTTTCTTCCTTGAAAACAGTTTATTCCAGTGGACGAGCACGAGAGAGACAATGACGAACTGCTCGGTGATTTGTTTGATGGATTTGAGATCTTAGAATTGGACTAAATTTTGTTCAAAATAAAGTTAGTATGTTTGTTAGAATAAATTATTTTTGTTGAGTCGTATAACGCGCACTTACTTATTGCGCGCAGAATCGCAGGAGTTCTTAAAAAACCTCAGATAACGCGCCCGTTCGAGCGCGAGAATAAGGTAATACTAATTTATGAATTAAGTTGAATTTTGAGCTTATTCTTTAAAAATGATGATGAAGAATACAACAGAGAGAAAAAGAAGGCGTCTGTCTGGGATGGGATCCAGACTCAAAAAGACAGTTAGATCCCTTTGGTATTTATATTGCCTACTCCCTTAAAACTAACCTAAAAGGTTCTTGTTGTTGAAAGGAAAATTTTCTGAAAAAGGATCGAATTCCAATTGTAGCAATATACAGTGCGTAAGATAAGTGTACCGTTTGAACTAATGCAAATGCTAGGATTATGTTCAACATTAGCGTACGTAGTTAGTATATGCATATGCAGTATGTATGTAGCGTATATGCTAACTATGTAGTTAGGGATAATACGGATCCAAAAAAGTTAATCGTTTCTGAAAAGCTGAAAGTTATCTCACAATTTTAGTAGAAAGGTTGTTTTATCTACTTGCGTAGTAGTGGTGATCAAAGCAAAACTCACTGTGGTCACAGAGCTTCTATTTTTGGCAGTATCTCCATATACTACTCGTGGTGATGAAGAGGGTGTATTGTCTTCGCAAAAAATGGATTTTTAGATGGGAAAGAAATCTCTGTTCTTTCATCTTATTCTATTTTTGGTGACAGGGAGTACTCAAGTGTAAGCGCTTTTTGGACTCTGGGGAAAAGGAAAGTGGAGTTTGGTATGTGGGAGGCTGTTGCTCCTTCCCAACCGTAGGGAATTCGTTTTGTGTCACTACAATTCCAATTCCTACCTCAGCGATAGGCCCAGCAAATTACTGAGCTTTGGGGAAGCCAATCGTCTGATGGTTTTCCATCTTGATGAAATTCTCCACCAGTTTATTATCCACAACACATTTTAGCCGAAAGTTTAAATTACTTGAAGCTGCTGAAAAATAAAAATGTTCGGCGTTAGTTTTATAATTTACGATAAATTTGTTGTCCATTTCTAACCCTTGGAGCGGTGAACACTACCCAATGAATAGTCATCCAACACTTTTGTGTTACTTGGATGTAGTCGATTTTCACATCTGGATTGAGTGTTTCTCACCAGCCTGAACATTTTGGATGTCTACGGACGCAGGAATTTGAGACTGCAGGACAGGGGCAATCCGAGTCGACTTCAGCTTATAGAACAGAGGGTCATTTTGCGCATTTGCTTGTGGTGCACTACTGTGATTTTGTTATGTTTCGGACGTCTTCTGCCCATTTTGAAGAATGGTGTTTAAATTAGAATAAAATTAAGGTAAGACTAATCCTTACCCAAACAAAAAGATTTGAGAATTTTTTTAAATCCTTTCATTTGTTGAGATTTAACAATGAACATTGGAAATTGTGACTTCAGTTTCAATCACAGTTGCAAAGCTTTGCTTCAATGTTAGTTAAGCTATATTAGGTAGTCTAATTACGGTAATTGGGTGCACGCAAAATTATTGATTGCCAATGTTCTGGTTCAACTTTTTAATCACACAATTATGTAAGTATGGTGTTTAATAATAGTTCTTAGTTTGGGTTAACATTTGTTTTTGATCTTGATGGATTTTTTGGTTCATATTGTTTTATTGTGAAGTTTAGTATAAATTAATGTCTAGTATAAATCCAATTGAACAAAATTTGTAGAACCAGAACAAGTTAGACGTTTTTTTTATTAGAGAGGGTTGAAGAAGAAAACAAACTGTGGCAAAGTAAAGTCAAGAACTTCTAATAACCAATAAATACAATTATTTCAACAAGTATCCAAAACCGGTTGCCGGAATACGAAGTTCATTTGAATTGAAAATATTTGCTAGCGTTGAAAAAATTTATCAGAAACGATGTAAAACCACCAATTTAGCAATGAACTCTCATGACATATTCTAATACAAGCGGGGACCGCCAAAGGTCTCAGTATTGTGAAATGATCCAATACTTGGCTGCATTACTATTAGAATTAATTTACTCCAAAGTTCTTAAACTTGTTTCCCGGTTGAAATAACCCTTTAATAAAAATACCCCGTCTATTTATTCGTTCTTCATTTTCGCATGACGTTCTCAAGGGGTCAACGAAGCAATTCAAACATCAATTTAAAGATTCCGAAATTTTGCCCAGCACTAAAATTAAATAATTGTTTCTTATTGTTGTCTGCTCTTACAAAGTTTAAATGCACTCTATAGTTCAAACTCGATAGACGCACCAAAACCTTATCAGCATTCTTTTCTTACTTATAAGCATTGGTTCAAAATCCTTAATCACTTCAGCAGTTTAATCTCTTTGAAATAAGTTCTCCTTGAACAGTTTATTCCTTAAGACAAATTATAAGAATACAATGACGTCTTTGGAAAGTATCGTCAGGGCAAATTCCAATTGCACGATTTGTTTAAGCTCACCTGCTGGATTTGTGTACACCTGTGATAGTGGAGGACATGTCGTTTGCGAGAAATGTATGCTGAAATGCAAAAAGGAGGTACACGACGGATTGCGGATCCCGTTTTGCCACACTTGTGTGAAACCAACAAAATGGATCAGAAACATGCCTTTGGAAAGGATTCTTGACGAAGCGTTTGGTGGCAATCCATGCCCCTATTCTTTCCATAACATGTCACCTCGCATGATGTCAACACTCATGCACCAACATTTAATTATATGCGTATTCCGGTAAGTTCCAGTAATACATAAACATTATCGTAATCCTATCAGCTAGAATGCTCTGTTTTATTTTTCTTAGCCCTGGACGGTGTCCGGTTTGTATGGATTGGGTACAGATGGAGGAGTACGAGAGTCATATGGCGGAACATCGCACATCAAGTCATCTCTCCAGCCAGTTGCTTCATTTTGACGGAGATGTCGGCAAATTTTTTGGTGAATTCTGCACCGTAAACGGTATGAAACTCATTTGATTCCAAAACACTAGTCCTATCTTAAAATAATTAATAATATTGAAAATTTTCGTGTCAGGCGTTCGTAGGAGTATGACCGTAATGGGTTTCACAAGTTCAAAGTCCAACGCACCGGTTGGGACGTTTTTTTTGATAAGATATGCCCCACCCCAACCACCTCAAGCCGGAACCTCACGTGCAGAGCTTCAGGGAAGACTTGTTTATTGCTGGATAGTTGGACCGAACGACGATGATGCCCTCAAGCGATCATCTTTTGGAATCAAGATCGTAAATAAAGGGTCTTATATAGATGCACGGGCCGGAGGAAAGGTTTGTGCTTCCCTTCAAGCCATATTTGAAGCCGCCAGAAAATGATTGTATTTTTAATTTTTTTCTTAGCTCGATTTGAGCAACCTGCCATTAAAAGTGGTACGTGCAAGGAGTATCAATATCACCTGGGAGGATATCATCAAGGGCGAAGATTTTATTACTGTTGAGGTGAACTTGGCTCCAGGTCATCCGATTTGTAATGATCCTCGGTGTGAAGACAGCATGAAAATTTCGGTCAAGTGTAAAGGACAAAATCCCGAAATCGACCTCTACATTCATCCTATCTAAAATCTCCGGAAGTTGTTGGAATTGATAAGACACGCCTGTATATTTATCCCTGAGTAAGACATGGACAGGTTTCCTAAATTCCTAAATTCCTAAATTTTTCTATTTCTTCTCTAAATTTTGCATCCCTAAATGTTTCCTAAATTCACTTTTTCGATTCGAACGAATAACGTGTTCTAGAAATCTATAAAAATAGAAATTGGAAATGGGAGACCATTTGTAAGTTGGTTTTTCAGAAATGTGCATCTAAATAATTTTGGAAATTGTACCGACTTTAAAAATTTTCACGCCTTTTTCAAAAACAAATGTAAGTCTGTGTGAGATTGATATTGCTCAGCCACAATAGTGTAGTAACTTTATTTATTATCTAAATTAGCGAACAGATTGTTTGGGTATAAGACAACGTGGCTACTCCTTAACGGTGCAGTTCATCATGTCGTAATCATTTACCAGATACATTTATTGTACATAAACATAATGCCTGTCAAGCGCCTGAACTTGCCACTGGTTTGGTCACAGGTTAGGTCAGTTTAGCTGAAGATTAAATGTAATAAATGCGAAAATTTACTTTTTCGCCCACTAAACCGTCGAAGAGAATTTGCACCAGCACTTCTAAAAACGGTTTTATAATTTATTACACCGACACCAAACCAATAGGAATTTAAATAATTTGGAATTGTCCAGGGAACCGTTTCGAATTAAAAACTTCAACGTTTAAAGCAGGTCAAGCGGACGTATGACTCATTCAATTATTATAAATATTCGGCATATGTTGCAAAATTTTCTCCGACTCTCGGACTGAGAAACGGAGAATGGGGGAAATTTGAACATTCAAAAACTTTAAAAGTCATACGGTGGCAGAGGTGGTGCATATGGGTGCGGTCGGCTTACCGCGCCCACACGTAGGCTAAAAATGTTAGCACTAAAGACCAACAAAGGTAGAATACATATACTAGAAAACCTGAAAATGCGGATGAGACAATCCTTTGCGGTATGATTGATTATCAGTTTTACTTTATATATTTTACAGTATAAAAAATCGTCGAGACTGTAACTGTTAATCACGTACATTTTAAATTACATTGTACATCAAGCAGAGCCGCAAGCATATCAAATACCAACATTAATTCATATTCTGTGAGACTAACCGATACTGCGGGATATCCGTTGTAGTAAACTATTCAAGAACGCATTGTACCCCCCCCCCCCCGTTCAAATATTTGCGCTCCCTCAGTTGGACCTAGCATATACTAGTGTACCCGCCTGGCTGGTACATTACTACCCACCTGGCGGGTGTGCCACACCGTACAAATAAAAATTCAAAACTGAAAATACATTATTGTTGCCACTTAATCCCACTAACTAAATTATATTCTGATGGCTTTAATATATGGTGTTTTTTATTGAAGGGATATTTCCCGCCAAATTTAACATTAGATTTGGTGCAAACCTTCCTCCGTGCCGATAATGTTAAATTTGGCAGGAAAATTCCCTTCAATAAAAACACCCTGTGGTTTCGGTTTGCTAATGCAAAATAGAATTTAGAAAAGACAGGGTGGCTCGTTAGAAACCAGCGCCAGTGATCAGTACTTTTCACATTTTGAACCTAAACTAAACATTTTTACGTTATTAGTCTTCAGGTTAGGTTCAGAATGTGAAAACTACTGATTTCTGGCGGTGGTTTGTAATATGTTTAGGTTTGGTAGTACAAAATAGAATTTAGAAATGATCAGGTTGTTTTCTTTGCTCACCACCTTATCTTTCCTAAATTTTTGTTTCCATTAGCAAACAACGCGTTCTCAAACACTTTGCTTTAACTCCTTTACCTTGTGAAACCCTTGCCCGCGCTTACCAACCCGGGGGCGAATAATAATATTAAACGCGGGCCGCGTTAAATAATAATAAGGCCGCCCGTCAAATTTCCACCAGTGCCGGACCCAACCAAAGTGAATTATCACATAATAATAAGAATAAAACTAAAAAATTCACACTTAAAATCAGATAAGAGTGACATTAAACTGAGTTGCGTCGACTTTAGAGCCGCATACAATCACATTTTACGGAACATCATGGAGGCACTCGTTTTGCCTGAGGTATGTAAAATTTTGCTTAACAAATTTTCAAGATGAAATTGTGATCTTTTTTACTCTGAGACGAGACGATATTCCCCACTGTTACAATGAAAATGAACCATGGCCATCAGCCTAACGCATTAAGTAAAAGCTTCCAAATAAAATAAATTAATACCTGCAGGTAAAAAAATAAACGCATCCATTTTGGTTGGTTTGGTAATTAAATATAATAATCACCAGACCTCTAAACGAAATGTGAACTCCAATGTCACTACAACTCAAGTGCTTGACCCTGGTTAAATTTTCTTTGAACCCTGGATGATTGAAATCGGGCGCCTTTGATTTTATTGACTTCTCGGTCTTATATCGGTCAAAAAGTCAGCTGTAACATGCACTAATTTAACCTAACCTAACCTAACAACCTAACCTTAAGTGCCTTTTTACCCATTGCTTCTAAACCTCTGAGAAACCCGCATTACCAGAATTATTGTGGTTTTGGGTTTCGAGATAAGAATTAGCAAAATTTTACCCCTAAGATCAAAAAAGTCATAATTGACTGCACTTTTCTAATTTTGCCAACTCAGTTAAAATTACATCAACTAAATTTATAAAAAATCAGTTATAAGCATGGGCGTGGAATTTTTACCAAAATGGGATTCGTTTTCCGAAAAATGGCATTTCTTTTGTAAACAATATTAATTTAAGATGAATTCTACCAGGCGTCGCTTACCTGTTCATCTAAGTTAGATGATCTAACAGCAGCAAAAGTAAACTAAACAATAGCGGAAATTTCTTTTTTAACAAAACATTTTGTGGTGGTCTCTAAAAAAGCGAGTACTCTTGAAACCTCTGTCTGAGATCACTTCAGAAGTAAAGTTATGTTCTTTTCAGTTTTGGTTTATTTTGTTCATACTGTTGATTGCTACACAGCCTCAGCGTTATTTCAGACTTCCTTTTTTTTTAATACGGAAGATATTTATTGATTTCTTGATAAACGTAAATAATAGAATAGAACGACTTAAATTAAATGATGACATAGTTGAAGACAAATGAAGGATGCCCAGATAGGTGATGACTGGGGAAAGAGCTACTAGCTTCCATGTTGAGCCAGCCGAACTGAGTACTCTTCGCCGTCACAACTAAGCGGTAGGACAGTTCACTCTTAGGGATTTAAGGACGTTGGGGTTAATAGGACTTCAGACTTCCTTCCACGCTGGTCAAAAAACCTAACGGTTGAAATATTTGGCGGGATGGGATCCAATATAAATCACAACCTGAATGTATTCAGAAACCACTCGGGAAGCCATTGCCCCACAGTTCAAGACTTAATTTTTAACATGTAAAGTCTCATGAAGTGTTTGCTGGAGATATTTTAACTTTTGTCGTAAGTGTTGATCTCATTGGTCCTAATAGTGATAATAGGAAGTTAATACAACAGTATATTAGTAATAGACCTGATCCCAGATTCCACTACCGAAACCTCGAAACAAAAAACATCCTCTAGTCTGAGAGGAGTATAAAAAGGTCACATGCTGACAATGACTTTTCCATGGATCCGGGTCGTCTAAGGTAAATAAAATTGTCGTGACCAAGAGGTGTGACAAAGGTGTAAATGTGGTTGGTCAAAGTTAATAAGCTCTTTGATGTAGTGACCTGGAAACGGAAAAGAAAATTCTAAAAAGAACGTTTTTAGTTAATAAAATCTCTTAAAAACGCAAAATAAGTTCCAAACAGAAAAGTTTTTAAAACGACAGTTTTTCTCAAGAAAACTAATATTTCTAACATAGTTCTAGAAAACGCTCAGTGGAGAGCAAAGGGAGCAGAGAGCAAAGAGACTGAAATTTTAATTTTTTCAAGTTAAAACTGGAATAAATGTCTTCGACAGTTTCAATTTTATCAATTGTCTCGTATGCAGAAGTTATTTGAGGGATAAACATATGATTCCAACAAAAATTTGGCAATATAAAGTGGGTATGAAATTAGTGACGAAAATAAGATTTTGACCGAAACTTGAAAGACTAAACTTATTGAAGAAGACATATTTTTTATCAAAATTAAACGACAGATTCTACATGCACCTTTCCGGCCTGTCAATATTCTTTCACTCGTTTATTTGGAATGAGATGTCTAATTGGTAGGATTTAGTACATAAAAGCAAAATGCAATCGTGAAACGTCGGCCGTCACGCGCAATCTTGATTTTTACTTCAATTTTTATTTACCAATTTAACGCAGGTAATTGCCGAAACGTTCGAAAAAAAAGTTCTTAAGTTTTAAAACTATTTTAAGTTTTAAAACTTAAAAAAATTTACAGTTCTAAAAACTAAAAAAGGAAAAATGAGTTCGGAAAAAGTTCTTTCTCTGGACTTGTTTTCATATTAAAAGAATGATTGGTAAGTCCCAGATGTGTATATCACCCGACTGCGAAAAGATAAAACTTTCCGTTCCGTTCCCTCGATACCGACTTCTTCAAAGCCATTAAGCAAGTCTCATATTTGCCAATTTTAAACAGATTCTGGAGCAAGTCCTTGAGTTTCTTCAAATCGAGGAGTTACTCCTTCAATGCCGTTTTGTTTCCCATACCTGGAACGTTGTGTGTCTGAGCATACTCAAACGCCGAAACTCAAAGAAGTCTGGACGCACAATCTACAACTATCTTGACGCAGGTGATGACGAGCTGGGAAGATTTGTACAGGATATGAACAACATAGATGTCCTTCCCCTTCAGAACTTCTCTATCCATGTACCAAGTACACCTTTGATAGATGTGAAATCGTTTACCGAGAGATTCGGAACGGAAGTGAGGAAACTGGTGGTATTGGCCATTCCGAGTCAGAAACATTCCGATACACTTTTAACATTGTTACAAGGTTCACCGTGGATTGTCGAGCTTGGATTGCGATTTATTTGTAACCAACCGATATG
>JAQIYD010000109.1:0-12689 GCA_034699565.1 Anurida granulata
ATCTACCCGACAAACTACATGCGCTGGACAGTTGTCATCAACACGGCTCTGGCCCACTACTTGCTGGAAGGGCCAATAGGAAACTTCCTTTTATCACTCGGAAACTGCATCTTATTTGAAGCTCTCAATTCGGTTTTGATGTCAGCCAGCTGCACTCCACCGGACTACTCGGGACATGTGAGCTTTGTTAGGGCACGCTCACGTCGGGAACCGTTTTGGACTGGACCGGAATATGCACTCCTTCAAACTCACTTGGAGGAATTTTACGAGGCCCCACTGTTGGGCTGGGAGAAATCCCTTCGCTCCAGCTCCATTTACAGCGTTAATTCCGATCATTTTGACATGTTAGACGAGGAGAGTTCGACCGTTGAAGTAGCGGAAATTTTAAACAAAATTTTAGAAAAAGGGGAAGTAAAGGAGACTCATGGGCTCGGAGTCCAGTTAATTTTTGCAGCAAAGAATAACGATGTTTGGTTAGTGGAAAAGTTGCTGACAGTCTTCCGCCTTGATCCAAACGGGGCTGAGAAGGAGAACGGCTGGACTCCACTTCACTGGGCGGTCAAAAATGAAAACAAGGAAATGGCCGAAATTCTGATCAAGGCTGGAGCGAGTAAAACTTTGAAAAATAGTGACGGGAAAACCCCGTTGGATTTAATTGGGTGTCAACTTCAGGATTTATTTCAGGATTAAGTAGATTTAGTTAATAAGGTCATTGAATTAAAAATGTAAGTTTTAAGTTTCAGTTTTCCAAAGGTCTCATTTCATTGTAGACGGTTTGTTGGAAAATTGGATGGATTAAAAAAATTTGTCAAACTTTGTTAAACATGGTTTCTAAAATTAAGTTTGGGGAATAATAAAGATGGTTAAGGGGAAACTTCAAATCCAGAAGAGGTTTAGCGAGAATTTCAGTTAAAATTGTCTTTTTGCAATTAAATTCGACTCTGAGTGGGAAGCCGCGATGTTGATGAATTCTCGGTTTTTACGCCAGCATTTAAAACTTGTTTTTGGGTTTGTAGTGTTAGTTTGAGGTAAGGAGATGTGTACTTCCTAATTATTTGCTAAAATAAATTTTGAAGGAAAACAGACGATGACAAAAGATGGGAAGGGGAGAAGAAAGTGAAAAAGAAAAGGTAGGCAGCGCGTTTGCGGGTGTAAGTAGAAACAGAGAGGTTGACGCTCTCTTCAGAATTGAGCGGTCCTACTAAATCAGTGTGGGCCTAGGTATGTCTAAAGTTTTTTTTGTATCGGCGGCGGCGCGTTGTTTGCGTAATGATTCTCTAGGTTATGTTGTATGGCACTCTGGATAACATTTTTGTCATGTACGTCATTTGTTTCTTGAGCGTCTGTTACTACGAGTTCACAAGAACATTTAATTCATTGAAATCGTCGTTAATAAACTCTTCTGGGAAATCACCCTACCCATCTTTAACGTCATCTTCAACCTTGCTCTTCTCGCAGTTGAATTCATTCAAAAACATTCTCACCATTCTCACTTTCTCTTGGTGCTCATCTTTTTCACCCGTACGTTCCAAGAGTTTTTGAAAACTCTTTTGGGATCAATGGAATCAAACAATAGGATTATTATTAACGTCGGTGGAGTTCGACATGAGGTGTATGAGAGCACCCTTAAGAGTATCCCATCAACCAGGCTTTCAAAACTAGATGAAAACCTTGGGAATTACGATCCTCATCTCAAAGAATACTTTTTTGATCGACATCCAGGGGTTTTTGCTCAGGTAATTTTTTGATTTCTTTTACGCGAAACCCTGTCCCGACCACTATTAATAGCTCATTTTAACCAAAGTTTTTCTAGGTGGTAAATTATTACAGAACTGGGAAGCTTCACTATCCCCTGGATGTATGTGTTCCGCTTTTTGAAGAAGAGTTGGAATTTTGGAAAATAGATTCTAAAATCACTGAAATTTGTTGCTGGGCGACATATTCTCTGGTAGGTTACCCCACGTACTTTAATAATAGTTGATGTAATCATAATAATAAACAACGTAGTTGGTGTCAAATGATAATTTTGTGAATGTAGCATAAGGAGAGACATGAAGCCATGAACATTTTGGAACAACAGGAACCTAATAGTGAAAAACGTTCGGAACGGGAGTTAACCAGTTTTGAAAACGATCGAGTTTCTACTACAAATTCCACAAGCTGGAAACAAATGCAGACCAAGATTTGGTCGCTTTTTGACGAGCAATATTCATCTTTTTCAGCCAAGGTTAGTAGCAATTGGTTTTTACGAAACCTTGCCGATATTTTATTAATAGGATTGACCCACTTTTTTCAGGTGATCGGAGTAATCAGCGTCTTCTTCATTTGTGCTTCAATCATGTCACTTTCCCTAAAAAACAACCCGGATATGCAAGTTCCGGAAATCCGGAATATCACAATTACAACTGCCAGGAACACTACAACTTGGACCTTAGACAAAGTCGGAACAAGACCTTTGAGCGTATTTTTCTACATTGATTGCGTGTGTATTGGCTGGTTCACTTTTGAGATTCTTATCCGTTTCATTTCTGCTCCAACCAAGTGGGTGTTTATACGCTCTTTCGTCAATATCATCGACTTTGTCGCCACTCTCTCTTTCTACGTCGACGTCGCCCTTCAGAAAATATCTGATCATGGAGAAACTTCAACAATCCTTGAATTTCTGTCAGTCATTCGAATCATCAGACTTTTTAAATTGACTAAGTTTTCAAGTGGTCTCAAAATTATAATTCTGGTATAACACTCTAAATCCCATTATTTTATAACAACCAAAAGTCAATCAAAAATTTTTATGTTTACTAATTAATAATGATACGTTTCCTCCACTGCAGGCATTGAGGACGTCTGCCAAACAATTGATCCTTATCGGATTTCTTCTCCTCCTCGGAACCTTAAATTTCACCGTTCTAATCCACTTTGCAGAAAGGATCCAGGCTGAGTCGAATAATCCCAGACATTCAAATGACATGATGAGTTACAATTGGTGGTCACTGTTGACCTTTACCGGAGTGGGCAACGGGGATAAGAATATTTTACCAAAGACATATTTGGGAATGTGCTTGGGTGCTCTTTGTGCTGCGGCAGGAGTGGTTGCAGTCGCACTTCCTATACCAATTATCACATACAATTTTATAAAGTACTATTCGGCAACGCAGGTAAGGAAGCATTAAAGCAAATCATTAAAGTGGATTACTCTTAAACATATTGTTCTCGAATTAAATCAGAGGGCAGTTATTCTTTGCGTCACTTTATTCTATAGATACAATCAAGAGTTTCAAAATCATGCCGAAATATGGTCCCAGTGGGAACATCGAGACCAATTTGAAGTTTGGCCATCGACTTTGGAACACCTCGGCAGGTTTTAAGTCTGTGTATATTAGGGGAATAAAATATAAGACTAATTTCCTAGGCCATTCAACATACATTTCCAATAACATGCTCCATTAATTGTTCCATTACTATAAATAAAATCCCTACTCAAATCTACAACTACATCTACAATCCGCTGGTGGCGCCGGTGGTGGAGGGTCATAATAAAAACCGCTGAGACTGACGGTGACAGTGGTGTGGGTCGCAGTTCACCCCAAGCGTAATTCGAATTAATTTAAAATGTGATTTCCCGCTGGTGGTGGTAGTGTGGGTAAGTCGCCCAATGACGAAAATATGACAACACACAAAACGATGCTGCGAGTGAGCGAGCACAACTAAACAAAATCTGTGTCTAGGCACGGAATGGTGTATCCTTTCCGGGGATAGGCACGGGCTTGTTTAGTTTAAATTTATATTTCTAAAATTACGGGTTCTAATACGGATTGAGGACAAAGGCAAAATGTACATCACGTTTGTTTTCGTATTCATTGGATGTTGGCATTTAAATCAATCGGATCTTCATGAGTGACTTTATCAGACAGTGCAGAGATTATTCAAAGTAAAGAGAAAAGATGAATAGACGACAAAACCTTAAGACAGACTAACTTATATTCAACCACACCCATGCCCTTAAACAAAACTTGTTTAGAGAATGTTCTAGAACTAGAAGGGGGAGGGGAGATATTTCCAGAAGGCCTTAATCTTAACTGGGGTGCTTAACCTCAAGGGTCCCGAGAAAAGTCTAAAAGGGGGAAAGGAGATTTTCCTGAGAAAGTAATTAAGATTAGTTCTGCCTCAATCCCAGGTGGTGACATTCTGACAAAAGGGCCGAACCAAAATCCGGAATCCACCCCACGTCGATGAACATCCCTCGTGCAGTAGAGTAGGCGTTTTTGAGTGTTGGCTATTAGCATTTGTGTGACAGATCTCACTGGAGCACCATTCCATGTGATCGTAAGGAACTCCAGTAGCCTCGACATGGAAATGTAGCCAATCAACGTAGGATCCTCTAGCCCCTGGACTGGAATCTTTTGTGGGTAAATCGTTGGGATTGTGTAAGAGATGGTGATATTAAGTCTATCAGCAATGATTTCCATTAGTCCCTCTTCCATTAGGCAGACGTACTTGTAAGGATTCGAATGAAAGGGACACCGTTTGGAACTATACAGGTCTGAAGTTCGAGATAAAACTTCCAATTTGGCTTTGTTGAAGTTTTTGTTGAGAGTGTTCCAAACACGGTGGAGTTGAGCCAAGCTCTCCATTCTTGTATCCGTGGTAACCCAAAACCGAGGACAACTCGCACAAAATATGTACCAACCCACTACCATGAAGTGTCACTCATGTTCATGAGGGGCATGCTCATCAAGTGTCCTGTTCATGATGAGTGTGATGTAGAGGGAGGACCAGCGATTGATCTGAAATTCTGTCGGTTTAGTCCGAATGCATTCCGGGATAAGATTCGAATGAACAAAACTCAGAAAATATTGCGTCCTATGAAACTGCCTTGGTTGAAATATAGGATTGTGTTGAATTAATTCGTAGCAACTCTGTGGGTGAATGTAAAGGTTGATGCTACAAGTTTCAGAGTGGTTGAAAGGAATGGATTTTAAGAAACCATTATCCAACAAACTCATCAAGTGCCGAACTGTCCATAGTCCTCCATTTTGGTTCTGAGTAATAAGGGACTCTGCGTCCCTTGGTCGTTTGGGTGAGCAACGTAAGCATAGACTAGATTTATGGTGCAGTCTTTGTACTCGGATAATTCCAGTTTAAAGGATCCAACTTCTGGGGCTGGAACGAAGAAAACAAAAAAACTGATAGGAAAGGAGGAAAGAATGGACATGGTGAAGGTGATTCCACGCGTTAATCAAAATAAAGATTTCTTTTATAACTGTTTCCTCCTAATGATTTATTTAGCTCGGAATTGACTTTTATTACACCTTACACCCATACTGGTTTCAGGTAGCTAAATTCCAAAGTGAGCACTGAGCTCACTTTTGCCCTCTGAGTCTCTTGTTTTATTCCATTGTAATATAATATTCGGCCTTGGAACAAGTTTGGCACGCG
The DNA here is from genome assembly GCA_034699565.1 of Anurida granulata. Lineage (NCBI taxonomy): Eukaryota > Metazoa > Arthropoda > Collembola > Poduromorpha > Neanuridae > Anurida > Anurida granulata. The sequence continues at coordinate 5,437 of JAQIYD010000109.1, forward strand.
AGTCACGAAACGTATCTGGAATCTAAATTCAAACTGTGACTCCCGATTGGATTGGACAGTTCTTAAACGAAAAGTCCGGGAGAACCAGGCAGTTAGTTGCATGACTTTTGAAATGTCTACCAGACTTCAAAATGTACATGGACATGAGGGATATTTTGTCATTTTAAGGTTATAACAAAAAGAACAATTTTAGCTAAGCTTTAATTCTAAATTTTAATTTTAATTCTAATTCTAATCCTATTTCCAAGCTAAATTCAACCCATAACAACCAAGCCAATCCAAAATTTAAACTTAAGGGGAGGCTATAGCATTGTTTCCTTTTTAAAAAAAATATTATTTTCATGGTGATTTTCGTTTTTATTATTTTTATATAGTTTTATTTAATTTTATTTGAACGGTGACTGGTGCCTGAAAGAAAAGGGGATTTCAAAACTCTTTGAGTACCGTAAAGATTCGAATAAGAACCTTCTAAAATTGGTTGACGAGTGGACCAACACCAAGGTACACTTTTTGTTAAATTATTTGAAACCATACGGTAGCGCGTTTCCAAAATATAATTTGTTGCTAAGTGACGCGGCTTTTTGCATTTAGGAATAGCTTTCTACTCGTAAATCTTGTCCGATTTTGACAAATGATGGTTTGTTGGAAGGCCCGGAGTATGCTGCGTAGAGGCTAGCGTCTCGATTTTAGGTATTTTTAGGTATATTTAGGTAACCGAATTAAATCAGAAGGCAGTTATTCTTTGTGTGACTTTATTTTATAGATACAATCAAGAGTTTCAAAATCATGCCGAAATATGGTCCCAGTGGGAACATCGAGACAAATTTGAAGGTTGGCCCATAAAATATAAGGCAGATTTCCCAGGCCATTCAACATACATTTCCAATAACATGCTCCATTAATTGTTCCATTACTATAAATAAAATCCCTATTCAAATCTGAGTTCCAGCTGGTGGCGGCGGCGGTAGAGGGTCATAATAAAAACCGCTGAGACTGACATTGATGGTGGTGTTGGTCGCACTTCACCCCAAGCGTAATTCGAATTAATTTAAAATGTGATTCCCGCTGGTGCTGGTAGTGGGGATAAGTCGTCCAATGACGAAAATATGACAGCACAACTAAACAAGCCTGTCGTGTCTAGGCGCGGAATGGTGTATCCTTTCCGGGGCTAGGCACGGGCTTGTTTAGTTTTAATTTATATTTCTAAAATTACGGATTCTAATACAGCAAAATTGCTTTATGATAATTTGTAGTTTGTGATTTTAATGGAGCGAAGTCTTAAGGGAATATAAGAGACTAACAATAAATATTTAAACTAATAAAATAAGTTCAAATGTAACACGGAAAAAATGTTCGTGTGACGTGTATTCTATGTGACCTAAATTCTATGAGATCTAATGGATCAAACCAAACAATTAACTCGGACAACAACAATTTGTAAGTAGTTTAATGCATTAAACTAGCTTTCTTAATAGCCCCCCGACTAGATTGGTAAAACTTGACTTGCTCCACAGAAAGACTCATACACGTAAACAATTAATGAAAGTGCGACGCAAGAAAAGTAGATTACAAAAGTGCCAAGAAATAGACCGCTTTCCAATGACAACGCTTTTATCATTTTTTTCAACTCACCTTCAAGTTCAAGGAATCTGGTAACCATGGCAGTTCGGTTGTAGCTATCCGTGCTAACCCCATATTGCAAATGGTCAACTACGCCTAAATGAAACAAAGCGCTAAACTGCCTGTGTATTAAATTTGTTCGATCGAAAATCATTGGACCCATAACCCAAAAGCTCGTGTAAGACATGTAATCATCTTCACCATAATACAATTTTGAGGCAGCCCTCCGATCTAGCTTGACAGTTTCTAGAAACCGTTCATGTAATTCAAGTGCCTGCCCTACATACACGGTGTTATTACATTTCAAAAGTTCTGGTACAATGGAATCTATTGTTTCTGGTTGGAACGCGTTTGCAAGCCCCCGATAGCCCGCTTCTAGGCGATCAAAATTTCTCCAGTTAACTATACTTATAATTATTGCTTTTATAAATAGATTATTTTGCATGCCAGCTACAGCAGTGGCTTCCCATTTGTTTTTAACAGTCAAATTTTTATTTGCACCACGCCATGTTTTGCCAACATCAACCAAAATCCGCATATTGTTTGCAATAATTTCCGGTACGGTTTTCATGAGGACACGAGGGAGCGGAGTGGTAAGGTTCGTCGTAACTTGTCCCCTGTACAAACTCGTTACTATGACACACATCATGAGGAATATGCCAAGAAAGCATTTGAAACCAGAAGACTGGTTTAAATTGTTGGACAAGGACAGGTCTTGCTCAAGTAGGATCTTTAAAACAAAGAGTCCAACACTTTCCGACACTCTTTTAAGACAAAATATAAAGTAGATAAAAATGGCTACAAGGCCAAATGAGGGGATAGCCGTAACCCAGAAATAAAATTTAAAGGGTTTTATAAATCCGGTGAAAGTGATGTACTTCCTAGCTCCAGAGCATGAAAGGAAATTGAAACTTATTTTATCTCGAGCGTAAACGTAGGAGTAACTTGAAAAGGGGAGGAGTGTGGTTCGTTCGGTTATTGGAAATGTATTCGGTTGAACTATCCCCCCATCACCAAATTTCAAAGGTACTTGAACGAATTCTGAATTTGATTCCGGCGTGATAGTTCGGTTCAAAACTCGAACTGCAAGCAGAAATAATTTTATCCCGACATGATCAATTTCTGGCTCTGAGCTTGATATGTTATTTTGGACGTGACCACTCAATACGGCAAAAATTGAGGGACGCATGTGTTTTTTAAACCTCCACAACATTGGACAAGCTTGCGTCAATATTTTTTCTAGTTGCGTATCAAACAAATCCCGAGACGGGATTAGCTGCTTATCCGCATTGAGTTTGCGTATTTTTGTTTTTAAAATTGCACCATCACAACCCCTATTCATAACCGAGAGAAGAGTCAAAGTTGAATAATTCAAAATCAGTTCATATATTGGGAATGGTAGATTTTTCCAAATTCCTTTGCTCGCACATTGTTGACTGAAGTAGCTTGTGGGTAGAGGGGTGGCCGCAGATGGTTCAGTAATATAGGTAAGATATATATTCCGAGCGTAGCATGGCGTTTTTCCGCTTGTGAGATTACAATGAACCAACTCCCGAAACCATGATGGTATTTGACAATAGGCCTCTGATACTTCTGGACCGTTGACGACGTATATATTTGCGCAACTAATTTTGAAGTTGAACCAATTGGATTCCAACTTATCAAAAAATGTTTTAGGCTCAATTTTTGTCCCGTTCGTACGTATCCTACCGGTCGGAACCAATCTCCAACTCTCCTCTAAAGCTCGGATGTCTTCACTTAGTCCATCCTCTGAACCAACGCGGCCCACCACAATTGTTAAGCAGGATTCAAAGCCGGTCGTTGAATACTTTGAGAGTTTCGAGCTCAAAGCGACATTATTAAGAGAGAATATTATCGGAACAAACGCAACGGCAAGGACAACAAAAAAGAAACTACCCATGTTGCGAATTTACTTGCTCGTTTGTGAATAGTAAAACATGCAGAATAGTGTCACGTTTATATACCCTTTCGTAATTGCTATTTATGCAAATAGAACTATTAGAAATTTGGAACTATTAAAAGTCTCGACGAGGTTTACAAATGTGGAGGCGCTGCATACAGGGTGTTATTTATCGGAGGGATCTTTTACGACTTTAACATTAGGGGCATGCAGCCTCCCCCGTGCCCCTAGCGTTAAATTTTACGAGAAAGGGCCCTTCCATAAAAAACATCCTGCATTATAAAATTTATGCACATGCACACGAAAAACAAAGTTTTATGCGGCAAACTAAATTTCTATATAATCAGCAGAGAAAGTTGAAAGCATGTAATCACGGAGCTTTGCATGTTGCGCACAGAATAGTTTCTTGCGAATATCAAAACCTACAAGTTTATTCTACCAACTTTTAACTACAGAGTTCATAATATGCACGCTCCTGGAGTTAACAACAGATGTAATTAACCAGGTGGAAATCTTGTTCTAGTGTAAGGTGTACAGCCAAAAGAAGATAATTTATTCGTAGAAAAAATAATCAAAATACGGGGCACCAAATACGAACTAAACTATCGTCTAAAAAAGTTGTAGCTCTTTCAAAAATGTTGTAGCCCTGGATGTGTTCCAGGGGATTCGTCAATTTTTCTGAAAACCGTTGAACCTATGCAGACAATAAGAACGGAAGCGTAATATTCGATTCGAATTATGAGTTTTGAATTCATAGTTCACTGCTAATTCCAGCTTATTTTGAAAACAAGACCTAAACGAACTTAATTTCGAGCTCAATTCCCGTTAAGCCAATTCATTTGTGCGAGACCTGTTTCAAGGCAGAGGGTAACTGGTGATAGAAATTGAAAAAATGGTTTTGGCCCGATTTTTGGGAAATAGTACTTGTTAAATTTATGAAACTGGCTGTCAAATTGTTTCATTTAAAAACAGTTAACAGTGATCAACGCCATGAACAATTCAATTTTTTAAAGTTATACCAGAATAACCGACATACGAGTGGATTGAACTCTTCCAAAAATGCATCCAGAAAAGTGAAAGCTGAGGTGGATGGAGAGAATAACTTATCAACGTAGGCCCACGTAAACTATTTCAATTCAAATCTGCTTAAGACATCCGAATTTTCTCAGTTGGAATACGTAGCTCGATGTTACTAATAAAATATTACTGTTTGTTACCATCAAATTCACACTCAATTTGCTGATTTGTTCCAATTAATTGTCTTTATATTTAAAGTACTAAAGACAGAAAATATTTATTTTTAATTTTATACGCATGTGCAGACGGACCAGAATTATAAACCATGGAAATGAGCGGTTGGCCGCGAGTTTGAATTTTCAAATAATTTTGAAAAGAGCTACAACTTTTTGACAAACAACAACAAGAAGATAAATATAACATTCTAATTAAATTTTGAGAATTTTTACTTGAAAGCTATAATAAGTGGTGGGGTACTCGATCAATTGAACATTAAATTTGAGCAAAACATTTTGTTAGGCTTTGTTTCAAAAAGTTGAAACCAACCCTGTTTGAATTTAAATCCTCCTAAATACGTTAGGCTATACAGAAAGTTAAATTTCATCTCCAGTTTGGCTCGTAGTCCTAACTTCACTATTCTTTTTACCTCTCGCCTGCCAGTCAGAAATAAATTTAAGCGGGAATATAATTTGAACCACATTCAGGATCATGTTGTCCCTAATGACTACTCCGAGAATAACTTCTTCAATAATGACTAGTACCAAAGTCACCCACCAGGGAATAGAATATGCGACCCAGTAACCCAGTGACATTGCAACTGAATCAAAAAAAGAGTTGAGTACAGAGTCTCCACTGTATTCTGAAGAAGCTCCTGTTTTCCTGTATCGATTAATAATACATGGTGTATTCTCCACGATTTCCCAGGCAACTGCCGTAGAGAGGCCAATGATATAGGAATAGTGGACAGTGATTGGTGGATTAGGGAAAAGGAGGAAACCAATAAAGTACATTAGGAATCCGTGGATGATGTGCGTAAAAGTATACCAGTCCGTAACATGTTTCGAGTTTTCAGGAGAGTGGATGTTGCCCCACCAAATTCGAATTCCGGTGGGTGAAAATATTCTTTGTCCAAGCGCCACCAGCACAATTATCTGGAGAAGGAAAAGGGCGAGGACGATGATGACGTAGACGTAAATGTATTCCGTTAAGAAATCCTGGTACTCTTTCTAACAAACGGATTAAACACAGATCATTAATTTTAGCGGAACTAAAATTTATTTAAGGGAACTAATTGTTCCCTTAAAAATAAAAAAAAATGCTTACTGTATTGCCGGTATTTTCAGCCTCCGGTGCACATGATGAAAGAGTGATGAGAATATACAAAATTAAAACTACAACTCCGTTGAGCATTTTATAAGGAGTTACAAGTGGTTTTAAGGCAAATCCCTACAAAAATGAAATGACTTCTTTTAAATGAATTTGAAAAGGTGGAAAATCGACAACACTACTAAAGTTTCAAATTTTATCTTCTTCCTGTGCAAATGAATTTATTTTGTGGTTTCACTGGGTGGGACTAGTGACGATGAAAATAAACATTTGTAGATGAGTCTACATAGTAGTGTTTTATTTGCGAGTGGATTTGTTGAAGGTCGTTGCGTGTGTTTTGTGCAAAGTGGAGGGGTTTTGATCAATACTTGAGTCTTTTCATTTTTTTCTCACTTTGGCCTAGGAGTGAGTGAAAATGAGAAGTGGTCATGAGCATAGTGGACTTTTGTTCCTTTTTATAAAGTAAAGTTGCATTCATGAAGATTTGCCTTCTGCATCAAGTTTTAACAAATGTCAGTTTCGTTTTCAAGTATTGCTTTTAATTTTTGCTGTTTTTAAATTAAAGTTGAAAAACAAACTTGGCTCAATTAAAGTAATACACTTGTTAAAATAAGTGTTCTGAAGTTGAATTAAATTTAACAAGTTGTGAAATCCGATTTGAATTTTGTTTAAGAAACATTACAAAATACCCAGCCCAAGAATTGAATTTTGTGAGCTTTGATGATGAGCCGCGATAGGCTTAATATCTTCTTTTTGAAATGTATTCATAAATTCAATTGTTGTTTTGTAAACTAACTCGTAGGCATCAGTAGCTGTTAAGAAGTCAATGTGGTTAAAGTCTGGATAGGGGATCTTGTAATTCCTCAATAGATTTGGCAACTCCGCACTAAACCTGGCAACATCCTACAAATAAACGCAACATACATTCATTACAACCGAAGCCTTTTACACAATAAACTTAGCCGCGACAGTCGAAATACAACAACCAACCCTAAAACTATTTACTTACCGTCGGATCCGCCAAAAAATCATTGTCGGCAGAGTATAACGCAATGGGAGCCACCATTTTGATTGGATCAAACGTTGGCGGTTCAATCCCTCCGTCCCTCATCAAGTTAAAAAGCCCGCGATCGAAACTTGCAAATTTTCCGGATACAATTTCCTGACCGTAGTGAATCAATGTCTGGACTGACGTACTGTCCGGGAAATGAGCCAGGGCAACTGGGAGTTTAGACTGTGGAAACAACAAACACTTACCATCGTATTTTTCAAAGTCAAATTCTAAATGCTTGCCTTGCACTTACAACGTTCGTCTGTTTTGCATCAAATCCCATGAGGACAAAAAGTACATTTTCACAAAGGGCGAGTG
>JAQIYD010000110.1:0-12635 GCA_034699565.1 Anurida granulata
GCTCAAATTTTAGTTGACAGGAATTGGAGTTGCATCAATCTACCTGGGTGTTGTGAATGATCAGAATCAAACGACTTCCTTCGATATAGGAGACAAACAGATTTCACTTGGGAAAGGGTTATTTGGAGAAGTCTTTGCTGGTATGCATAAAAATGAATCGTTTTTTTTGAAAACTGTGATTTACATGTTTCTTTTTAGGTACGACAACAAATCCAAACGGAGAAAAGAAAGATGTTGCAATTAAGCTCACCCGCTTGTTTATTGACTATGACATTCGTTTGTTGATTGATAAACAAATTTATAAGGTTAGCATTTTCCTACCATGAGGCATCTCTATAATGTAATTTGACACAGACTGACTTACAATTATAAACTTAAAATGATTATCAGCAATGACAAGTTTTAACTTTTAACGTAGGAAAAGGAAGATATTGCATACGCCAAAGCTCGCCTTAGGAACGAAGTTGAAGTATACAATGATCTAAACACACAAACTGGAACTCTTGGTAAATTATATGGTATGTCACCAACTTTAACTTTCCCATTTATATGAGTTTACGCTAAATTTTGAACGAATACTGAAGATATTCAAAATTAAATCCTTTTTAATTAAAGCGTTTTCCTCTGCAGCTATTTTGAATTACTGCATTTCGAAATGTAGCATTTTGAAATACAACATTTTGAAATCAAGCATTTGTGATTAAAGTATTTTTAAATTCATTACTATTAGTTAAAATTTTTAAATATAGCACTTCCAAATGCAGAATTTTATCCGGCCAGGATGGCATGGAGGCCCCAGTCTCATGGGTATATTGCGCTAGCCAATTGAGCTAAGACTAATGGTATCGGTTGGGTGGCAAATGATCCTCCACTCTTCCGTTCAAGTGTCTTTTCTTGAACTAGCCAAGCAAACTAGTACCCGTATAGTCTGAGGTGTGTGGTTTTCCTACACAACACGGCAAGGAATGCAAAGGGATTGAGGGTTCAGTTTGGGTGTAAGGGGGTGTGGTGACTAAGCTAAGCGGTCAACAGCGGCGGTTGGACCACCACCCCACAATGTCGAGTGTGATAAAACATGCAGAATTTTCAAATATAGCTTATAGCGCTTTTAACTTTCACATAATTAATTATATCATTATTAAATACACCATCCTTAATCATGGCATTGTTAATTATAACAGTATATATATTATTTTTAAACAGATATTTTCGAAATATGTCATGTTTAGCCTGTTCATTTTTGACTATAGCATCTTTAAATAATTTTTGTATAGGTATAATACCAAAAGTATATGCATATGGAACCGTTCTTTTCAATGGTAAACTATATCAGGCCCTAGTGCTTGACCGATTTGGTGAAAATCTTTTCGACCTTAGGACTAAGCTAAAACAGTTTTCAAGAAAAACAATGATGATGATGGCCATCAACACAGTAAGGTTTTTGTCTGCTTTACGAAAACTTTAAATTTAATCTTTACCAATGCTCGTTTTGGAAATAATAAATTCTTTATTTTTATTCAACAGTTGTACGATATGGAGTTTATCCATGAAACGGGCTACATTCACCGAGACATTAAGCCTAGTAACATGACTTCTGGGTGGGGACCAACTTCCAACGTCGTCTCTTTTATTGACTTTGGTTCTGCAACAAAACAGATTCCAGCTTCTAACATTGCTGGAACGCCAAAATATGTTAGTAAAAATTCCCACCGTAATTTATGTAAGTCAATTTCATAATTTTACCCGCCGTGCTGGATTGTTAAGTACGATGAATCGTTCGAATTTTGACCCTACTTGTTTAAATTTAGCTCAAACAAAATGGGATGATTTATGGATGTTAGGATACACGCTGGCAGAATTGGATGATAAATTACCATGGGAAAAAACGAGTCCTATTTGTATGCTTTCTGAGAAAATAAGATTCAAACCAAACCAAAATGGTAATTATAATTTAAAAAAAAATAAAAATTTAACTAGTAAACTAATAATGTTTTTAAAAACAATTTTTCTGATAATTCTAGCATTTGCAGAATATTGTCAATATCTTGAAAAGGGAGATGGTAAAGTGTGTATAATAGAAAAACCAGATTACAGGTATCTACGAACAATATTTTATAACTCACTTTATCTGTATGATGGAGAGTTCCAATGGAGCAAAACGACATGGGTAAGTTTTCATTTTAATAAAGATCCAAATTTTCTTCTTTGAAATTTAGCTTAGGTCAATTTTTGATTTTGATTTCAGAATTTTGTGAAATTTACAACAGATGCTGCAGGTGAAATTCCTATGGATTTCACCATTTCTAACGCAAAACTGGTGATTGAGTAAGGCACAAAGTTCCTTAATCAGTTTTTTATCATATTAAAACTTAGCGTAAATTATACTTTTTAGATCTCCTAAGAAATTCCAAGTCATTTTGAAAATGGATGAATCAAATAAAGATAATTTTCATAAAAATGCAATGATAATCAAAAAGAACTTGACGGAGAAGAATGAGAATTTGAAAATTTGGATTTATACGAGCAGGACACAAAATCCAGTGGACACTGCCACACTTCCCCCGATTTCTGATAAATTTGCATGGGTTCAAATTTTTGTGGATAATTCTACTGTATCGGATAGGGTGATTGAAAGCTCAGAAGACGAAATAATCTTCAATTTTTTAAAACTCAAACAGCCGAGAAAGGTACACCATTTAAAAAGACGATTAAATTAAATTGTAAGTTTTGATTTTTGATCTGATTTTTTTTGTTTTCTGATATTTCAGTCCTTTGTAAAACTCGCAAGAAACAACGAAATACAATTGAAAGGAATTGAAATAGTTGCCAATTTATGGGAGCCAGAAAAAAGAGTTGAATTAAAGCTGTATCAAAAGAGTTCGGCAACCGATCGACTATTTGATGTAACTGAGGAAAACAGAAGCCTTGTGAATGGACTTCTCAAAGATTGTACATTTTGGCTATATCCATTTTACGAATTGGAACAAACGCCTCCGGAACCTATTAAATTTGAGAACCAGTGGTTTAAAATCTTGGATCCAAAAGTTTCGGCAGATGGAAATATTAAGACGCTCTCCTACACTTATAGAAAATTAAGAAACTACGATGAGTAATCTATTGGTCATGTTTTGCAAAACATTTCAAAAACTATTTGGAACATTTTGATGTAAATAAATTTTGATCACTTTATATTTACTCACCAGCCTTTTTTGATACGGCTGTTCGACCATTAAAAATGTTTCACGTTTTCCGTGTCAATGTTTTTAATTATATGCGTACTCTCTGCAGGTGAAAATGAAATGGAGTGAAATGAAACTGAAATCCGTCTAACGACAATTGTTTGCGATTCTTACAAGCATTTCCCCCATTTTCAGATAATCAGAATCACCGTGATACCGAATAAAATTATTTGCTGGACTTTTGCTCTAATCCTTCCACTCTCCGATTTTGTTGATTTTTTGTACAAAGTAGTAAAGGTTTTTTTTTCATTTTTTGTGATGTGCAACAATTGCTGACATTTTCCCAAAGACTTCAAGAAGAAAACAACGTAGTATTTACACAACCACCTTCAGAAGCAACTTTAATTTTTAAGACGAGCAGTAAAAGTTTTGCTAAGGATATATAACGCAATGTGATCCTGCAGTTCAAATTCAAATTTTCGCGAAATGAATATTAAAACCATTTAAAATGGTAAATTGAAGTGGTTTGTATTTCAGAATTCAGCTCGCATGCCCATAACATGAAGCTTCTCAAGCTCTGAGCATGTAGAAATTCTTGTGTTTTGATTTTATTCAAATGAATCGAATGAAGAAATGAATCACTTAATTACTAAGATGGCGAATTGTAAATGGATAATTGAATTGAAAGTAAGAAATTAAAAAATGAAAATCAAGGGTTAAAAATTGAAGTGTAATGTTTTCTTTTCGAATGGTCCCAGGTAGAATTGTCCTATGGAATATTATTCATGTACCATAGGATTGAATTGAATTTAAGATTTAACAATCAAGTTTTTTGGTGTCTCACAAGAGGACTACTAGAGCCGTAACTCCCTTGATCTGCAACCTGTTGAAAGTTCACTTCACACTGTTTCGGACCAATAATAGGGATTATCATTGGCGTTTTACATTCGGTGTACATTTGAATTTAGAGTCGCCTCTTGACAACGAGTTTAAATTAGTGTTGTGACGAGTTACGAGACCACCGACCCTACATTGTAAAATTTCTATTCGCTCATTTCAAAGTATGATACAGTCATGAACCCAACCCGGAACATAGTTGCCTAGTCATCTGATCGTCTCCTAAAAAATAGATAAAGAGGCATTAGTTAAAATTGACACTTGACGTAAACTGAAGCAATAAAACACTCGTTTGGGTAAATTCGTTTGAAAATTGTGGTTAGCATACTGTAATATCCGTATCAAGGGTACTCATAGAACAAGCGAGAACTGTCACCATAATTCCTAAAAACGATAATTAATAACTCAAAGTTGCCAGCCGACGTAACTTGGTTCCAACAATAGAACAGGTGTGAATAGTTTTAGATAAAAAGACGATTTGCCAAATTCCAAAGTCATTACACTTCAAACCTTGAAACTGTTCAACAATGAAGGTCTTCGTATCCCTCGTAATGCTCGTCTCGAGCACGGCAGCAATTTTGCCGGACCTTGGCGGAGATACCGAAACAAAGCGAAACGTTTTCGTGAAAATGGCGCAAGGACCCGGACCAATCCTCGACCAGATCAACTCCCAAACATTCTCCTCCCGAGAAGAAAAGATCACAGCAATGACGAATGCTCTCCAGACTCACGCTGCCCTGACACAAAAGCCACTCGTCGACTTCTTGTCGACCCCTGCAGCGGCACTTGCCGGGACCCCACTCAAAACTGATACCATGTGGATTTCAAACTCGCTCTATATGAAGGGAGTTAACTCAGGACTGCTGAGCGCCTTAACATCTGCCTTCCCTACTCAAATTGCATCCATTGAAGATGAAGAAATTTTTTCAATCAGTCCAGTAATTGAGAGAGAGGCAGTTGAGTTTGAAGGAAAACAAGGTGGACGAACTGCATGGGGGGTTAGCAAGATTCAGGCTGACAAAGTCTGGCAACAGGGGAATCGAGGTCAAGGGATTGTTGTGGGGGTCATTGACACTGGGGTCAGGGGTACGCATGAGGCACTCCGGGCTAATTATATTGGGTCATACGGTTGGTTTGACCCAAGTGGAAGGACTACCACTCCAAACGATGGTAACGGGCACGGAACGCACTGCGCCGGTAAGTTTTGATGGCAATAAAATGACAGACTATGGCTCAGATGGCAAAGTTTCAAACTTAAACGTTTAACAACCTTTCCTTCTCCAGGTACAATTTGTGGAAAGAACAACGTCGGGGTTGCACCCGATGCCAAATGGATGGCCTGCAGAGGTGATCTTTTACTTCAATTCCGTTTATTATTTGCACATAATTGTAAGAAAACACCAATATGTTAATGAACCTTTAAAAAATGTAGGTTGCGGCTCAAGTTCATGCACAGAGTTTGATTTACAAAAGTGCGGTGAGTTTATGACTTGCCCAACGGATCCACAAGGGAACAACAAAAACTGCGGGAAGGCACCAAACATTGTTAGCAACAGTTGGGGAGGTCAGTAAACTGGATTAGGAAAAATATAGGCAGGTTTCAGTAAAAAGCGTGCGCTTGAATTTTGTAGGAGGGAGAAATGACCGTTCGTACAGGGAAGTTATTGATGCCTGGACCACTGCCGGAATTATCCCAGTTTTTGCCGCGGGTAACGCAGGACGGTGCTCCTCAGCGTCATCTCCAGGGATTAACGCAAAAGTGATTGCGGTTGGATCTACGACGACTGATGATAACCTTTCTTCGTTCAGCAGCAGAGGTCCTGGTCTTAATAATCTAATCAAACCAGACGTCTCTGCACCGGGTTCCGATGTTTACTCTGCGTCAAGGAATGGCGACAGATCATACACCACAATGTCCGGTACGAGCATGGCCTGTCCCCATGTCGCCGGACTTGCCGCGTTGGTTCTCTCTGCCAACAAGAACCTGAAATATAACCAGGTCAAAGATGCCCTCAACCGAGGTTGCGTCAGGAATGGCCTCAAGGTTCCAAACCCTCGGTGTGGAACTTCTACCTATCCAAACAATGATTATGGAAATGGTCGCGTTGATGCGGTCGAATCCTGCAAGTTGGCTAAATCGATGTAAAACTAAGTGACGGAAAATAAAATATTTGGTTTTGGGTGCAAGTGCAAGGTTTAAATTCTTTTCCAGTGAAATTTTGCATTTTCTGGCGTCCCTCTTGTATTTATTAACAACGATTTGCTGTTGTAGTTGTATATTATTGACCATGTTGCCGATGGCCTCGTCAGCAAGTTAGAAGTAGCACACCGTTGCGTCAAATGAGAATTCTAAACGGAGTGTTGGGAAGAATAAATTTTTTTATTGATTTCATCTAGAAACTTACTTAAAAGAGGTCTTATCAAACGTTATTCGAAATTTATATCCAAAGGAGGAAATCCGTATCCTGTTTGAGGTTCCCCTTTTGTGGAAAATTAACATTTCCATGGTCGGGAAAATCCTTAGAAACATTACCTCTATATTCGAATGTAATTTGCTTTGCAATAAATTTGAACCTAATTTCATTTACCAAATCGTCTTGTGTTGCATGCAGGCTCACTCAATTTTCCGTTTCAAACAAGGTAAGCTTTACTTTCATTGTTATATCCTAATATTTTTTTAATTTTTATTACGGATCCATTACAACAGACATGAGACGAGGACGTATTTTGAGCATCATCTCTGTGATAATTTTTCTTGTTCATCTCTGTCTCGCTGCTAATTGGGGACATTACATTAGTGGAAGTTGTGCTACTTCTTCGACCCGCAAATATATATCAAGGCTACAAAATGCTGGCGGAAATGGCCTTCAAGCATGTAGAAACACTTTCGGTTGTCCAGCAGGAAATTGTAGACTTGCCCCATACATGTGTACTGACAAAGGAGCTCAAGGTATTTGGGGAGAGTGGTTCGTCGCGGATATGTCTTGCAAACGCCAACGGCATAGTCGGCAATTCCTTTCGAGCCTTAGTCAACTTATTGGCCTCACATTAGGTTAAATAGTTAATTTGATTTATCTTCAACGATAGAGTAAAATAAATAATATAATGACACTGAGAAATTCGGTCAAAATAACTATTACTTGTCTTTTTCGTCGCGAAAATGGAACAAAGGAGAGAACGATGATTTTTGATCGAAAATATGTTCCGGTTGGATTCAAAATTTGGGGTAAAATTAGTTGTGGGAGGATCAAATTTGATGGATTGGACCGCGCTTCATTCTATCCATTTTTTGTGTTTTTTTTTCAATGCCGTTTCTCAGTTTCGTATTTTCAGTTGCTTGTATCAAGATCAAAGGGTAACCTTTTCAATCATTTCGTAAGATGTTTGAGCTTATTTGGAAGCGTTAAAACACAAACTGCATCTTCATACAACATCAAAAAATTAGCATTACGGAAGGTCTACCGGTAATGTTGATGCAGAAAATACAATGTTCATGACATCTTAAATTAATTTAGGTTAACATTGTGCCAGGTATCCCGTCCACAAATTATTTTCTTCCTACTAGAGAAAAAAACTCACTCCAATCATTCACGAAACACTACAAATAACGGCAGAAAATAAAACCAGTGGATGGAAAATGCATTCAAAATTCAAACGAGCAAGTTATCGAAATATCCACCTAGCTCCATTTCATAACCTCGTAGCTCGGATTAATTATACCACTGCTTTATAAAAGTTGAACTATATACTGAACTAAATTTTTTGAGGATGAGATGTTTTCGAAATTTTATTTTTTTCAAATTTATTTTTTTCGAAATTTTGATATTTTTTTTTCAAAATTGTAATGTTTTGAGTATTGAAATTTGAATTGAAATAATTTGAATATTTAAAAAAATTAAAGTCTCGATTTGGTTTTCTATTTTTCATTCACGTTTATATAATGGATGTTTATTAGCATGTTGCTTGTCATAGAAAACAAACTTCATCCGGATGAAAAAATCCCAAATCCGTATAGCAAATTGCACATAAAAATTGAGGTGTAGAAAGGGGACCCTTCACGGGCTTCCAAAAAATTCAAAAATTCAAAAATTGCCGCCATAGCCACAGTTGATATCAGCCGCCAATATCCTCAGCGAGTGCTTATCTTAGGGGCCTCCATCACATTTGTTCCGCGCATTGACATTCGCGTGCCTCATGTACTGTGGCTCCCTTGTTAGCTTCATTGAATGAATACAAAATAGGTTAATATGATATAAATTAAAAGGAGAATTTTCAATAAATTCAAAATTTGATTGTTTTTGGAAGTACATACTCCATTATTTTATTCAATGTTTTCAAATTTATGTATAACTTATGTCTGGTTTTTTCTTGAAGGCTCCGCCTATAGTGAATTTGAGGATAACGCATCCAGAAGGATTAACTTTAACCTTGATTTTGTCGGCAAGTGTACGTAGACCCAAGTCCTAGAATTAAGTTCAGTTAGACTATAGTTTACAAAACTTTGCAATAGCACCATGTTACTTTGTTTCTATATAAATCTTCGACGTGGTAGCCAGCGTGATATGAAAGCCCAAGTTGTGTCAGTTTGAATGTTGCTTTTGTCGGTGTTCCATCGTCTCGACGATTTAAAAAAAGAATGGCGTAAGAATAGTCATTCCGCACCAACTGGTTTTAAACAAATTTTGAAATTATTAACGTAGAAAAGTCTACCAAAGTTTATTTTGATTAATACCGGCGTGATTGGCCTGGCCCAGATTTCAAATCCTGTGTTCTGCGTAAAAATTAAGTTTCATATAAAGTTCTTTTGTTCTTTCATAGTTACAGGGCGTTCATTTAAAAGAGTAATTTTCCGCTCAAAGTTAGCAATAGGGTAATTGAGGAATCGGACTTGGCTTAAATGTTAATTTTGGCGGAAAATTCCTTTTGAGTTTGAACTCCCAGTAGGGCGTGAGCATTTGGTACATTGTAAATACGTCTCCCTTGAATTCCAAGCACATCTTGGTTTACAGCAATGATTTTAGTATTTTGCAAGATGGCTTTATACTCCGCTTTGATTGTACGTAGGTCAACCGACATGAGGAGGGGAGCAGCCCAGATGGCCCAAAGTGCCATTTGACTTTTACTTTGCTCGTAACTTAGACCAAAGTCTCCAATAATCAACTGCGACAATGAATGGACATAAGTTCAGTTTGCTATAATTTTCAATATTGAGCATAACATGGTTTATTTCACCATGTCTGGATCATTCCAATGCCCGGGGCCTGCGTTAGGCACCATCCAGTCTTGACTAATCGCGTAGTAGTCAATGATATCCTCAACCGTTTCCCAAGAATCTTGAATGTCCCCAGCGATTCTCCATAAATTACACGCTGATTTGATTGCAGTGAAATTAGGCTAAAAAGATATCATACTTCTAGATGTTAGTAAATGTGTTGAAAACATATTGCCTACATTAATCCCACTGTAGATTTGATAAACAGGCCAAGAACACGAGTAAATCATTGGCCTTCCGGTTTGATTTAAATACGAACCAAATTCCGGATATCCTGTAAAAATTAAAAATACCAGCGAAAATAAAACTTTCGATAAGGTCTAATTTTTTAAGAACGGCTATTCCGTGCAGTTGCACCCAATATACGAAGTACATTTTAGTATGCCCTACATGTTGTCCCTCTCTACAAGTAGATATTTCTGTTGCTTTCTGTAATGGTCCACTGCTTGCGGTAAAGGAACGTAGCGGAACTTTGCGGTAGCGGTTTTTTATGAATAGAAAAACAAAATAGCAAAACATGCTTAATTAAAAGTAATAATTGTTTGGAGTTGAATATTACCCTTAATCACGTGGTATTAGCCGCTCCGCGTATAAGCAGTAGGGTCTTACCTAACCTAACAAAACAAACTATAAGCTGCAGTTTATACCCCGCGATTTAGGATAGGTGAAACGATTAGGAACGGCACTTCACGCGTTGCAAAAGTGAAAAAGGGAAAGGTTCAAAAAATCTGCAGAGTTTTTGAGTCAAAACCAATCTGAGAACAATTCTGAAAACAATTCGCCGATCTGCCAGATCCGCAATTGCGAAATATGGCTACAATGCCTGGCGAGGCACCCGAAATTGATATAAGAACTGTCAAGAGGTCAAGGTCAAGGTCATGATTTTTCAGATTTATATACCCACTGCATTTAATTATTTTGGTCAAATGATAATATTTCCAACCTTAATTTAACACCCTCAAAACCGCAGAAACTCAGCATAACAAGACGTTATTTTGCGTTGAAAATCACATTCGTCAAGCTGGCTAACTAATTCCAACAATATTCAATTGGAGTAAGGAAGTTCTTATTACCAACATCCATGTCGCTGGGTTCAGAATTGCAGCCGTCTACTTTGACATAATCAACCTTCCATTCCGCAAAGGTATTTGCATCGGTTTCGAGGTGCCCTAGAATCCCCGGGTATCCGCCGCAAGTTAGGTTACCATAATCCTCGTAAATCCCAAAGTTTAAACCCTTGGAGTGAATCTTTCAAAAAAATATAGAATATGGAATAAAATGTATGGGCGAGGTTAGGGAATTTTCAAATAACTGACGTATTCTGCAAGATGCTTGATCCCTCGGGGAAATCTTTTTGGGTCAGCCTGTAGTTTGCCTTCGCGAGATCGGTTGTTTGAGAGCCAACAATCATCGATATTAACATAATTATACCCGACATTTGCATACCCTTCACTAACTAATATGTCTGCCATTTCCATGAAAAGCCGTTCGCTAGATTACAAAAAGAATAGAATATTTCAATAATTTTAAGCTTTTAACATTGAATGTGGCTATCTGACCTGATGCAGTTTTTCGGATCATGTTTACAATCTATGTTACATCGAAATCTTTCCCAAGAAAGCCAACCCATTGGCGGAGTCCTTGCTAAACCATTTTCTAAGGAACGTGCTTGGAATGTCCAACACAGCATAAAGAAACCCATTTGCAAAATAAGTGCTATCCGAGTCCGCATTTTCCGAGTTCTTAAATCGTATCAGAAATCTGCAAAATTAATTGCCAAATAATTGATGACAATGTATGACTCTGCAGGCGCAAAGTTGATAAGTTTTGACTTCAAGTCTTGGCAACAAATCTTTGTGCATGGGCGTGCGGATCAGTGTGGACTTCGTAGAAAAGTGATTTTTGTCTGCGGGATTAACTTTAGTTACGAATGCAATACAAAATTATGTAGTGGTTTTTATGTGAGCCAATAACCTTTGAGTCAAGCAGGAAAGCCTAAACTTTGCTAAAAATCGTATGGTGCGAACCTAACCTTTTTGCCTCACAACTTACACCTTCTTGGCCGTCTTCTGTATTACCTGTACTAGTGGCAGGATTGACTTTTTCAAAGTGCTCCACGTAGCGACAGAATTTATCGGATATCCCGCCGTTCCTGACTTTTACAGTTTTGCTGATATATTTTGCTAGTTGATGCTTTTACTTGGGCAAAGTTGACGATGGAATTCTTAGGTTTGAGTTTGAAATTATGAATCAGAAAAGTGGAGTTAAACTAGTTGAAGTGAAATAGACAATAGATGATTCATTGCCCCAGTTAATCTACAACTACGAATAGACATATGCAGAACAAAACTTGTCATGTTGCTAAATTGAGGCCTGAACTCACTCATAATAATTCAAAGTGTGATTTTGTTCTCTTTATATTATTTTTCAAAGAAAATGAGACACCATGCTTCCGTTGCCAACCATGAAATAATTAACAATTTGGTTGTTGGTTGAAAAAACTTGTTTGAAAGCTTTGCCATCTTAACGAGTGAATTGATTTAGCCAACACGGTTGATTATTTTTCCATCAACCATGTTTTGGAAATACTGAATTATATAAATTTTCGAGTAGGCACTGGAAGGCGAGAAGGTTCGCTTCAAATGAATGCTCTCAGCAATAACAAGAAAAATCTTGGTGAAAAACATGTTGGGGCATCAAAGCTCGCAAATAAAATAATCAAAGTTGAGTGGTCACAAATGTTGCGTCACTCGCCAGACTCTTTATTCCTATCAAATTTGCAGAAATTGAACTCAGTTAACACTTGCGATTTGAAAATAAAACTTCTCGGCGGCCTCAGCAGATAAAAAAGCTTAGGGCAAAAGGCTTGGGAAAAAGAGCAATAATTGTCGAATCATTGGAAAATGAAGTTTTTGACGAGCTGCCTGATTCTCACCGTCATTCCTGCTAGTGTGGTACATTAATAATTGCTTAAAACCTAAAATTTAATTAAAATTCTATATTTGTGGTATTAGCTTGGGAACTCCTTTCTGCTTCAAAATTTGAGCCCACATACAATCTACCAATGTCTACAATCAGAAGGGAGCACTAACGGGGGTGCCCTTGGACTTCATCGATGTGATACCAGAAACCAAAATGAAATATTGACGGCAATTGGTGTAAGCTAAATAATTCTTTGATTTGGCAATGTTAATATTGGCACATTTAGATCACAGGACCCTGATAGCCCACCAGGGGCTTTCCTGGCACTCTTCAATGGATTTTGTTTGACTGCAAGTGGAATTGAC
>JAQIYD010000111.1:0-12632 GCA_034699565.1 Anurida granulata
AACTCGTCCGAATTGACCCCGAGGATCCAAGGGATATTTTGAAATCCTCTCCCTTCCCGCATAATATTTAGTGGTGTATCCGAAAGGAACACGTTTGAGGTGTCTTGCGACTGCGGAACGTTTTCGACCACCAGGGCCTTGACCTCTCCTTGAACTTCCAACAGTGTACGAACGTCAACTTTTTTCAAACAGTCGACAAGTTGGCGACTGTTAGTCAGATCTTGACAACCAACATTCCTGCCTAGTTCTTCTGCAGCCGTTCTTGGATCCAAGGCGAGTGTACTGCTCGAACTCGTAATGGCTGAGCCACTTTGTGAGATTGCGCCATGGAAGAGGCCTGCACTCATGTTAGACATCATGAGCCCATGGATTGAGACTGCTCCGGAACTATTCCCAAATATGGTCACCCTCTTGGGGTCACCACCAAAGGATTTAATGTTTTTCTGAACCCATTTAAGCGCCATGACTTGATCCTTGAACCCCATATTCCCGGGGACTACGTCATCCGCCGTACTCAGAAAACCCAGCATCCCAAACCGAGATTCCGGAAGGACCAAAACCACATCCTTGTCCATGAGGTATTCCCCACCGTAAATGCTCGCTTGCCCACCAATAAATGCCCCACCGAGCAGGTACACCATGACGGGCAACAAATCCTGCGGTGGCTCCCTTTCTCTTTTGATTGGTGCATATACTGTCAAGTAATGACAATCCTCTGAACCATAATTTGACTTTGAAGAGGCAGAAAACTTTGACTGAGCACATTTTACGCCAGGACTAGTCGCATCACGAACTCCTAAAAAAGCAAAAGGTTATTAAGTCGAATTTATGCGCAGAATCGTAGCCATGAATCGGGATTCCCATGTACGGTGAATAGAAACTAGAGACACAGGATAATTATTTACCTCCCCATTTTCCGGTAAATTCCCGCGGTGGTTCAAACCGGTATTCTCCAACAGATGGCTCTGCGTACGGAATGTTGTAAAATCCAGCGTATTCTCTTCCACCGCGAGACTTTAAATTAATTCCTTCCAGGACTCCACTGGTAATCTCAACTCTTGTTGTCGAAATGTTTGTATTTTCACCATATTTGAGGATTATGTCATTTTCAGGGGAGAGACTACCAGTTAGGGCTACCAATCCCAACATTCCAATTCCGGATATTATGACGAGTAGAGTTCTTTTAGTTACACTACCCCAATAATCACTCCAGGCTCCTCCACTTTCCAAACTTTGGTAATCACGGCGTCTCAAGTAATCCATTTTAAATGTTTTGTATTCCAAGTTATTCGTGAGTTGTCTTCACAATCTCCATTCTAAGCCACAATTCCAAACACTACGGTTAATAACTCAAATTAATTTGATTGTTTCAATGAATCGAATCAAGAAATTAAAGAGTTAATTACTAAACTGGTGAATCTTAAATTTATAACTGAATTCAAAGGTGGAAATTAAAAATTTTAAATTGACTTAAATGACTCAATACTCAGCTGAGAATAAATTGGAGGAGGTTCAAGTTCGGAATGTTTTCAGTGACCCTTGGCTATACTGAACTGATAATTTAGTTCTTGATAAACTGCACGATTAGATAAAGGGGAAAGAAGCATGCCTATGATGGAGCGCCAGAAACACCAAGCGAACTGAATTCTCTATACAAATGTAACTGTCCAATTTATTGAAATAATGACGCGGTGGGAATTTTATATGGGTGTAATTTAATGAATCAAAGTTTTAACAAAAACCCAATGCTTGAATTAACCCAACACGACCGAGTACATCCAGAATTCAGGCATATGAAAATAACCCACGCTCAATAAACGAAATTATAAAGTCCTCCTGTTTTTATTTGATTGCAGGAGTAATGAGTAATGGTTAATAGATAATTGACAATTAGAAATTGAAGTTGGACATTTGAATCCAAATTCCTTTTCCACCTGGGTGTTCCAAGAAAAGGTGTTGGCTTCCAGCGTGGAACGAAATAAGCTGCAATCGGAAAAGTTAACTACTAGTTTCTCTTCTATCATCTCGATTTTCAAACGCCATCTTTACTTTGTACTTCAGCAGAAGCGTGTGTCTCTGGCACGCTCTTTGGTATTTAAAATTCAAAAAGATTCCAGAAAGACCTTATAAGCAATAAAATAAGTTGGAAAAAGCGGTCGCCCGAATCAAACAAAAATCACTTCCGAAACTTATCCAGTCAATTTTGGGTTGGAAATGAGCGGGGAATTCAAATTTGGAAGCTCCGCCCACCCCATACTACTGGTATAACAAAAATTCTTATTTATTATGTAATATTACGTATATATCCCATTATTTTAAAATTAATTAAGATTTAAAAAAAAATATTTTATTTTATTCAATTCCCAATATTATGTGCCGATGAAAATACGGATCAAAACGCTCTGTGTGAGTTATGTACAATAAAGAACAACGCAGCGCCTGATACAAACCATTTTCGAAATTAGAATTAAAAAGAATTATGATGATAACCGTACTAAGTATGTACAGTGCGCAGTAGGAAATACACGGATGACTGAAGGATTCAGAATATTGCAATTAAAGCGATGTGCTGTAAATAAGGTCATTGCCTAAAATGCGGAAGTTCTACCAAGTTACTAGAGCAGCGCCCAAAGATGATTATGTAGTCTGGAATGAATGAGGATGGCACTGACCTCGTTAGAGATAGTTTTCCGATATCAATGCCAACAAACCCCCGAAAATTTAATTAATGAACTTGTTTTGCCTTTTTTGTTTAGATGAATTGGAACGTTTTTTACGCCACTTGGATTAGCCCCATAATGACCCTACAGCAATACTTTACAGTTATATATAAATAGAAAAGAACATTTTCGATTAAAACCACATTAACCTCACCTAAAACCCAGAAAAGTTATTATTTCAACTACAATCATGAGAAGGTGTTGCTCGAATCAAATAGTCCTCCTCCTTGTGACCATTTACGTTTTATTTTGCGTTGTAAGACAAAACTATTTCAACACTGGTTTAATTGATTCAACAAAAATTATTTTGGTTGTTAGATTCCAGCGAGTTTTGCTCAAGATCCAGGGAAGAAAGCAGGATTCGATGTACAAATGTTACAGAGTATATCAAGAATGATTCAGCAATTACTAAATACAATTAACGGTCTTTTCACTGGAAACACTGGGCAACCGGCGGCATCAAAATGATGAGGATTAAGTTTTCAATTTATATCTATATCCTTATTATAATGTGACTCAAAGTTTTCAAATAATAAATCAAACACATTTATTTAACAAATAGTAACGGTGTTGTGAATATCTTTGAGAAAATAAAATACTATAGCACAATTGACTTCTTTAACAAATCGGTTTGGTGGTTGTGGAGTCAAACCTCGAAATTCAACATCTATTTCCTAGAAGGAATTTTGGAGAGAAAATAAATGGAAATCTACGGAAGGGATTGTGCAGACTTTCGTTCATCTGCCCTGGAATTTTTTTTGTCTAATGCGACTTTAATATCCAACCTTAGAATTTGTGGACTTGAGTCAATCATTTCAATTTTGACATTAGCATCAGAAATATTATTGTGTGGAGATTTATTGCAATTACATTTGAGTTTTTGAAGCCACAACTCATGTCTTAATTGGCAGAATATGTATTCTAAAAGTCTCCAAATAAAAATACGATAAGACAGTAGTAGTTTGGAGAAAAAGTCAAATTAATTTAGGCTGAGTCTACTGCTACATGCTTTCTTAAATTCTGTTAGTTCTCATCAATGTCTGATTTTGGAATTACTAGCAAAATGCATGAAAAGAAACAAGCAGAAACTACTTCACGACAAATACGTTCAGGGTTTCTGGAATTTGATTTACGGAATTGGAATTCCACAAAAAAAACCTGGGTGCGATGGATGACCATGGGTTATTTCCTTTTGTTTCATTCGTTTTCTATTTCTACTGGGAGTGGATTTTGCTCCAGCTACTACTATTTTTAGGAGTCTGAGCGGATGATTCGGTAAGTGGACCTGGCTGCTGTTGAACTCTTTGCGTAATCAGATTAACGTCAATTGATCGACTCAAATTTTGACCCAATGGCTCCTCCCCATATCGTTTTCTCTTTCCAGGACCACCAGCAAAGTTGGCAGCGGCTAATCCCAGTAGATGTCTTGCTGCCTGGCTTCCTGAAAATCCACGTCCAAGTCCCAAGTCTAATCCGCGTTTGGCACTAAAATAAATAAACAACTTTTTGGTGCAAAAAGCGACAAAACTAGGATTGAAGATAAGATTGTAAACTTTTGTAAAACGCAATTTGGTAATTTGGAGACTTCGAGTTCATTTTACCATTCCTCTTCAACATAACTGTACTATTTTGAAAGTGAAAACCAAATCTAAGTTGCGAAGTTAAAATGTTGCATTTGAGTAATTTAATGACCGGCTCCATTCTGAAAATTAAACGATTTGAAAATAAACTTTTCAACGCGCGCTTGCGTTTTAGGTCATTGTCCTGGAAATGAATAATTCTAAGGCGTCATAAGGTGAAAATGCTCCAGGTATTGTCCCAGTTCAAGTGCCCACTTTTTTTTTGACATAAGTCAGAAAACACGGACGGGTTTGAATGGCTTTTGTAGCGCCGAGACACTTCGTCCTTTCCATTGTCTGTCGTCGAATGGGGCGAGGAGGAATGGAATCTTCGTCTTTCTTTAAACATAAAGAGAAAGTCAAGTTAAAGCGAAATGGGGAAAATGTTTGTTCTCTGTCGTTTATACAGAAGACATCCATACTTCACGCCCTCTTAAATATTCAATTATATTAGATTGAAGTGTCCCAGAAGAGGAAAAGGTGTTGGAACCTATTTTAGAAAGGCAGTATCTTAAGAGAATATTTGTTTTGCCGAGAACGAGAAAGGTGGGATAAAAACACGAAGAAAGCAAACAGAATATGACTATGCAATCCAAAAAGTATGTTACTCAGAATGAATGAACTTTTCCTTATTTTCTATAAAACGTAAGCAAAGACGTATGCAAAGCGCAGTTGCGGGACATAATTCAAAAACATTTTCTCTTTCTCTAAATTCATTATTTGTTATTCGAATCGTTAATCAAGGGCTTAAAAATATTTTCTCTCAGAGATAACACATTGTTTGAAGCATTCATGTGAGTAAAACCAGCGCTTGATTTTTAATGAGTTGGAATTAAACTACTAATCACTCACTTCGTTCCGACTTGTTGCGCTCGACGAGTATTTTGTCCAAGGTTCATCAGCAAATCTAATATGGCTCCTGATTCTTCAACTTCTTTATACCTGTGCCAAAACCCCAAAATTAACATGTTTCCCATGGCTCTAAGAGAAGAATGGATAACGAGGCAGTGGGCGCAATAAAGATCATAAACGCTCTTTGAAAGGACTTGACTTCAATTCCAATTTCTGCTCAATTATACATCCTTCTTAATTTAATTTTATTCTAAGTTAACCAGGAAACGAATTATGTGACTCGAACGTGTTCCGTTTACGATCGTTTTTCGGAGTGTGATAAATCACATTATTACAATCCCACTACAGGGAAATGTTGTTTTTTCGTAATTAATTACCCACTTTTTGAAATTGCAATGTCAAGTGCACCCACAACCCCACTAAGGAAAATTGAGAAGAAATATGTTAGACGGACATTTTGGCGTCTGACGTCATGAAATCAAGCTTAGATTAATCTTGTCTGATGACTAATTGAAAGCACATTTACGAATATCTAGTCAAAACTGGACTAAAGAAATTAATCCAAAACTAAAAGCCATTCTAAAATTGTCAACTTCTCCAATGGAATGAGTGCATCAAATAAGATGTTCCGGATTGGTTTATTTCTTGAAAAGATAAAACTCCCATCGAGATCGTGTAGTGTTCAGAAAGTGTTCAAACAAAAAGTCAAGGCTCTTTTTAAAATCTGTGTCCTAAAGTATCGTCATCTATCAGTCTATTCCACCCCGCCATCGGGCCCGCCGCTTGGAAAATTTTTATTTGGGGTATTTCTAGGCATCTTATCCAAAAATGTTGGAGTCTAAATTACCATCAGCTTAAGATTCCGACCAGAAGTACTCTCGCTTTGAAATTGAATTTCTGTGTAAGTTCTTTACGTAAGTTTCAAAATATGTTAAAACGTGAATTGGTGGTGCCTAACAATTAAAATGTATTCAAGGAGAACTCTTGCTTAAATTAAAAGTTACCTGTTGATTCTGGAGGTGTAAAAAGGGAGGGCGTCACAATTTGAGAGCAGCATGACGAGCGTCAGAAAGAAGCCAATGAAGACGCGGACCAAAATTCTTTGATCCATCTGAAATTATCAGTAGGCAGAAACGGTTCGGTTTTAGAGCAATCATAAACTTAAAAGGTTTGTTAAGAAAATAAATCTTCGAAAACGTTCAATAAAACTTCTCAGTCTTTCAGTCCTTTTTCATTTTATTTTCTCCGTTTATAGAGTATTTAGATATATCCCACGGTCAACCCTCGTAGCCAGTTTTAGCCGTTTCTGATATGAACGCTTTGAAAACCAGAGATTTCATGAATTTGTTCAAAGAGCATTCGGGTTTTAGCATTCTTCAAAGAATTAGTGACACATTGTCCCATGCAGCCTTCATGTCTGCTAGCTCTGTTTCAGGTAGCTAGTAATTGATTAATTCGCAAGAATGTAACCACCACCAACAGGCAACACCCGTTATTCTTAGTATCTTAGTCCTGTGGAAAATGTATAGATAAACTTGGGCTTCCATGATCATGCTATAACAACCCCACCGCAGATTCCAACAAATCGTACAGAAAACCCATAAAATAAAAGCGGAGATTGTGGGCGATATTTACGCTTTGAGTCATTTCTACAACACCATATTCATCCGCTCTTTATGGCTGGATTTGTGTTTTTGGTTGCAAAAATACTTTACCCTCGTTGGCCAAACTGGCGTCAGAATCAAGAAAACTGCTCTTTGCAATAACTGGGTTTAAGGAAACCGTGTTTTTAGTTTGTCAATTGTGTATCCAGATTTTCCATGAGTTCTTCCATAAACTCAATCTAAGCCAATAGGAAACAAGGAAAGAAACCCTTTAAAAATACATTTCAAAGCGCCTCTCGTTAGGTGTCATTCTAAAAGTTTTTTTTATAGCAATGATCATTTTATCTGTGTCGAAGGTCAAAAGAACAAAAGACGTTTTATATAAAACTTCACAAGTGCATATAATGATGAAATGCTCCTGGAATTAAGTTATTTTATTGATAACTTTTGTTTTTAAAAAGGTTCCTTGGAAACTAGAATTGTACTGAGAAAAATTACAGCTGGATTAAACGTTTTTTATCAAAAACTTCGACGTGTCAAACTTTGAAGGTGAGTTCACGATGACTATATTTGAGATCTTCAATGTTGTGAAAAAGTAGGTCAAATTGTACAATTGAAAATGAAGTTATATTCAATTATTGTCTAAGAGTAATATGACAAGATAACTTCGGAGTAATTTGTCAATCGTAGATGGTAATTCTAATTCTTACCAGTCGTCCGCAAATCTCAGACTCCAGGGTTGTTGATATTCCTGGAACTTTTACCAAACAGTAGGAGCGCGCGATGGTGAAAGGAATGAGAGCCCTTGCTCTCTATTGCTCTGTATTTCCCCTATTTCTGTAAATGCTGACGCAATGCACTTTCACTTTTGAACATCTTAACTCTTAACCCCACTGATCTTTCTCTGCGTCATTTTTATCGATGAAAACATCCTTCGGTTCTACTTTCTCCATCGTTTCGAAACTCTCCATTAACCCCACCACACCACCAAACCAATCCACACTATTTTCTACTTTGTGGGCGGAACTATAACTGAAGAAAAATAGTTGAATGTGATTTCATTAGCAAGCTGAATGGGCTGTTGCGGGATTTAATGCTAAGTGCTTTTACCAAATCAAAAATGATAGTAATTTGCAGTGTCCCCACAATCATGTCTTTCTCCGGAATTCATTGAAAAACCACGAAGGAAACCACCAGAATAATATTTGAAAGGCAATGTGGACATTTTTATGCAGTGAAAAGATATTATAATTTCAAGATATGAAATTTTGATTCATACGCGTGATGGATCATGGATCCCCAGGTTGTCTTTAGATAAAGAATTAAGTTATAGTGTATTTACTTCCAGCTTTAATATTAGAATAACTGATTTCTTTTTTTTTAAATCATAGATTGTCCTTAACGTTTTTAGAATTTACTAAGAGCGTCCTCAATTGCTGCTTTAATGGATGGCGCGGAATCAGTACAAGGTTCTTTTTGTTCACCTTCAATCTTGGCGTAAGTCTTTAGAATAATTTTCAAGTAGGTTTCAACCCCGGAAATATAATTCTCCAAGAACTTGTAGCCTTTGTACACACCCCATGGGAAATGATCAACGCCATAGTGTAACATCTTGTACATGTCTTCCAACTCCTTCACATCTTTTTTCCTTGCATCAGCATCTGGGCCAGGATTTCTTCGAGCCATGCAAAGGTGATTGACTTTTTCCATATGTTTTTGTAATTCAAGCAAGTATCCCTTGACAGTTTTAGCAAAATCGACTGTTTCAAAATCAGTTTTCCTGGCACCTAATGACTTGATTGCGTCCACAGTCGTTTGACCCATTTGTCCAATTTGATTCTTCAACTCTTCGTTCATCGGAGTTTCACCGGTGACAATTCCTACTATCCCAATTAGAAACAAGGCTCGAGCAGCACTATATTTGGAGTCAAAAATAATAAGTCAAACCTAATAATGACATAATGACCACCACATCAATAGAATGAGCGGTTTAACTTTTTTCATAATGTGTACTTCTCGAGGGCACTCCATAAAATCTGTCATCCTCAAATGCGTCACCTATAATCCGTCAACGCAAATTCGTCAGTAACAAATCTGTCAGTATCCAAAACTGTCAGTTCAAAATACGTCACTACAAAATCCGTCAGTATTATAAACTGTCAGTCATCAAATCCGTCAGCTTTGTTTATGTCACACGCAAATCTGTAAGCGAAAAAATATGTCAGTTACAAATCCGTCAAAAAATTTCAATTTGATCAACTTCAATTTCGATTTCAACCATTTAAATTTCAATTTAAGTAATTTCAATCAAGACTGGTGTCAATCGAAAGAAATCGTCGAGTGGGTCAGGAATACTGGCTCTGTTGCGTCATGTGTGTACGTTTTATAATAAAAAAAAACTGCAATTTAGCATGGATGAGGATGCGATCGAAGCGAGGTAACCTCTTCATACCCAACTATATTTTTTATTTTTAAACCCATACGACTACGAAACTCAGAACACGATTTAATTACGACATTGTTGAAATTGAAATGTTGTAACAGATTTGCAACTGACAGATTTTTTCGCTTAAAGATTTGCTTGTGACGTAAATGAAACTGGCGGATTTTATGACCGACAGTTTTTAATGCTGATGGATTTTTTAGTGACGGATTTTCAACTGACAGTTTTGCGTACTCATAGATTTGTACTGACGGATTTGAGGGTGACAGATTTTAAGTGACATATTTGATGGGGAACTTTTATTGCAAGTTCACTATGAAAACGTTTGGATAATTTTTAGGAGAACCAAGAAAACGAATCAGCGGCGCAAAGATGAGAATTTTAATATAACCCACAAGTGAACACTTTTACCTGACGACCGACATGGTGATGCCTAATTTTATGTTTTTGCCTGGACGTGGAATATTTTTGGATGAGTTTAATTTTCGCTTATATTGTTTCTGCTTCGAATATGGAGATATTTCTACTTTTAATAAACAAAAAAATATTTACAAATTAGCCATTGTCTCTGACGCCAATGCCAAAAAATACATAAAGGAGTAATGGTGTATTGTAGCATCTTTTTTAATCCATTTGTTTTTCTGTTCAAGGACACGCAGTTTTGAATAATACAGTTGAAGGTTAACAAAATATGACATGAACAATTGTGATGATTGTTTTTTAAGAAAGACCGAGGCCAGGAATTATTGCTACAAATAAATTCGAAATCTTTCAAGATACGTTTAAGCAATTCCTAACTCGTTGGTTGACCTGAGTATGAAAGTTGCCCACATTTTTGTTAGGTATGGCTGGATTAAATTAGGTTCTGTAAATAAAAGGTTTCAACTTGGGACGTTTAGAATGTCAGTAGTGAGCAGATTGCACAGTTGATCATGGTATCAAGAAGAGCTAGCTTGGCTAGCTCTCCCATGACAAAAAATGCCTCCTCTGCAGTAGATCAGGCAAAGTGAGCGTTCATTTTCCACTTGATGGTTTACTAGTCACGGACTGTAGAACCACAGGCATGTTGTCAAATATCTTGACACACGTTGATTGTATATTGGATATCACGATAGGATAAGTAAGCACATAATAGTGCACTCATTCAAAACAGACATGAGTCGTACGTGTCCGTAGGTTCCCGCAGAGATGCGTACGACCACGGAAAATTTAATTGTCGGAATCTAGAGCGTGTCAAATGAAATATTTAACCAAATGTTTACCAAATTGCAGAAGCTGTATAACTTGAAATATTTTGAAATTGTCTTGTTCACCACAGACAATTCGCGCCAAATGACAGTATTAAAAAAGCATCCACATTTGTATTACATAAAAGTATAACGTCTGTCTCAACAAATTGACTGTTTGTATAAAATTGTTTACAGTTTGTCACAATTTATATAGCAGCAGTTAATCAGCCAAAGCTTGAGGATAAATTAGTCGTAAATAATTGCAATGCCGATGAATTGGAAAATTCAAAAAATATATTAATTGTACTAAGTGCCGAGTAGTGAGGAATAGGATCGTCTGACCATATGAAGTGGTATCCTGTTACAATTGAAAGGTGTACGGCATGACAGTACAGGCGACATAATACGTTACGCAGATAGAAATTTTGCAAGCAAATTGCATTGATCCAGGATTGGCTTGCTTTGTTTTATAATGAAAATAAGTTACATTAATTGTATTAATTGTATTAATTGTATTAATTGTATTAATAAAACGCCAGACGTCGGTTTAGAATTTGAGATCAAAGCAAACGAACTCTAATAATTTGCCTCCCATCGAAACGAGAACAAATTATCTATGGCCAATTTTTTATTTCTTTACGAGTTAACACAGTTTTTCTTTAAATATTTACGAGCAGCGCTCGTTGGGGCTTCGCCCCAAACCCGTTGGCTTCCGTTTTCCTTTTTTTACAAAGCGCTTCGGGTTTGGGGCTTCGCCCCAAACCCTCACCGCCCGACAGATTTCATTTTTCTTTCTCAGGTGTTTTTTTTACAAATCAAAGTTTGTTGACATTTTAAATTTTAATTTTTTTTATTTGAATTTTTAAAATTTTTTAGTCACCATGCCAATTCCTACAGACCGACGAAGTATCAACACCCCTATTTCATTAGTATGGTCGAATTTCATGTCGATGGACAGGAAAATACTTTATATGATGGTGCAATAAAATATTTTAAACTTTACGCAATGGGAATGAGCAAGATGAAAATGAATCGTTTATCTGGCAAAAAAGATTGCTCAATGGTTGATCAATGCATTTGATCGTAACTTATTGCACGATCCTTAAAAATGTTGTGGTCCGTCCATGGAGAGTCTACCCGAGCACAGAGCATCTGGAGTATCTTGGCAGCTCGGGACATTTTTCAGTCTTGGTATGTCGATCTACTTTACCAATTTTTGTATAAAAACGGTATATATTTCTGACATTTAGAGTGTCATCTTTTACAAGTAGCTTCTTTTACATTTGGCAACGTTATTAACTAAAACGGCATATGTCAGGGTTTTTATAAAAAATTAATGACAAAAACTAGGCTGCCATTGGACTTGAATTATTTAGGCCTTCAAGAGGTCCACCATTTGTTTGTCCGTTCTAAAAACTGCAACTTAAATGAACTTTAATCATTTTAACAGTTTCTGCAAATTTGATTTTTTTTAGACTGGGCAATATTTCGAGGCGGAATTGGGGAGTTTATGAATAGTACATAATCCCAGGGTTCCTTCCCTACATGACTTTAAAATTAATCGCAAAAACCTTTCGCGTTCATTGGCAAGCGACATTCTGGCAGGGAAAGTATTTGGAAAATATTTTTCCCTGGATACAACAAGAACGTATAAAGTTATTTCACAAGTCAAGATTCGTCTTTGGTAGATTTTTCTCCATTTTCGTCTATCCGATTTGATGAAGACCATTTGGAATTCGAGGTCACATCGGATGAAGTTCTATTCCAGAGGATTATACGCCGTGGGTAGATTTCTCTGCATCCTCATCCCCTTTAACCACGAATCCAGAAGGAATCAGCCTTGCAAAGTAGTCTATACAAAACGAGAGGGAGCAGTAAATTATTCCTCAATCCTTCAAGCCCTAATTCTCGATGCTTTCATTCTCTACTGGTACACGGAGATCATATTCGGACGAGTAACACGAGTGGAGTTCTTCACTGTTTTGGCGTTTAATTCCATTTTTTTATTATTGAACACGGCACAGTGGTTCCACTTGTTCAAATTCTACCGTGTTCGTGGCCTTCAACTTATCAATTTTATTCTCGACGTGCAATTTTGTAGTGAGGCAAAACCTTCCCTACCATGTGAAGCACTTTACGCGGTGACCTTTTTTACTCCTACTACT
>JAQIYD010000112.1:0-12575 GCA_034699565.1 Anurida granulata
TCCTTTGTAGGGCAACTGCCCGTGGGTTGCGTTAAAGGTCACAGAATAATCGAATTCCGTTCTTTTTTTTCTAGACTGTATTCAAGGTCAAGAAGCGTCATCAGATGTTACTGCATGGAAGCCCAGCTCATGGTGAGACTAATGCCCAGCCTCAATGCCACTCGCCCACGTCCCAAGTAACAAAATTGTTGTTGTAATCCAAGTGGAATTGATGATGAAAAGAGAGCGAAAATAACTTCTAATGGAGCGTCACTTTCCATCCATCAGCTGAATTTAAGTGGAGTTGGAAGTCATGGTTTGCCCACCCAAACTTGCAATTCCAATGGAGAACGAACAGGAGAAAAGAAAGATAGTACGACGCAGTCAATTCCTAGATTCGTAAATGATCTCAACATTCTTGCCGCCCTCGCCCAAGGAGCTCCAAAAGAAGTGACCGTTATGTTATGGGCAGTTTTAGCACTTTTCCTAATGACAGGATTCCCACAAGGAATAATGGCATTTCTATCTGGGCTATACGGGCAAGAAGTCTTCAGGAAATGTTACAACTCATTTGCAGAAGTTTGGGATATTTTGGCTCTGATTAATTCTGCTATTAATTTTATTCTTTATTGTTTTATGAGCAAACAATTTAGGACTCAGTTTAGAAATGGTTTTAAGGTCAACGTTTGCGGAAAACCAAAATCAAAATGGATACAAATTCAGCTCTGTCACGGACACTAGGGAGTCGTGGCCACTAGCGTTGTTCAGGTTTTTAATTTATTTAAAAGCTTTCTTGTAGACACTCAAATGGAATTTGTTGACAATGGAAAACAATTTAGAAAGTTTAATTTTAGCTCAATAATAAATTGTAAATATTTGCCAGGATTAACTGAAGTACTAGTCCAATCAAGAACAAAATGTAACAAAACCCAGAAAATTTAACTATAGAAGAAGTAATCTACATTAAAGAGTACGGGAGTTTACTGTTCTTGCAAATAGAAGATGTGGAAAAATTCGGTTTTAGAACTTTAAAGCATTTTAATAAAATACTTCCAAATGTATTAACCCTGAAATGCACTTGAAATTATTATCAAAGGTTCTTTCCAGGCGGACAAAAGAGCTATTTATCGGAAGTGAATCCACTCATATTTTGCAGAAAATCTATTTTCAAAGCAATGATCCCAGCTGAGGGTCTCAAGTTTTATGCGGAATTCAAACTTTTATCTGATGGTCATCTTTGCATGTCTACATATCCGTTTCAAGATAACTCATACAGGATATCAAAATGAAATTTTGTAAAAAAACACTGACAAATCTCAACTGGGCTTCGCTTATGCATTAGAAAATCTGCAAATCAAATATTTATTTCTATATTATGTTAGCGAAATTTTCCTCCGCTTTGTGCGTCTATCCGTTTATGGCTTCAAAAACGGCTGGACCAATTAAGGTTACATTTTGCAATATTAATCCGAGGTTAAAGGTCACCAACTATGCAGCTTAAGTTTATGGACTAGATTAGACATTGTTCTGTAGAAACTCTTAGGACAAAACATTTGATTGGGCGCATTTCCATCAATGTACCATTTATCCGCTAGACGGCTGAAACTGTTGGATATCCGGCCTTCTACCCGAACGGTCGGAAAAACTGCCGATAAATAAACTGGAGCCTGGGAACCTAACCTCTGACCAATGGAGTGGGGCGTAGACTAACTCAAATGACGGAGCGGTGATCGCTTAACTGATGTGAGAATCCCTAGCAATATTCAATTAATTGACCATTTATTTCGTTGATCGAATTATAAGCTATTTTACAATTGGGAACTCTAATCTTATCTAACCGTGAGATGATTCCTCCTGGAATTACTTTTGATCACTGACGTGGCATCTTTCCACCTATTCCTATCAGAAAGAAGAAGAGAGCGATTTGCCCTTGGGGCCTTTAAAAATGCTATCTGAAACTCCTCCTACTCCTGTAGACTTTTCTCCTAATAAACCTATTGATCTA
The DNA here is from genome assembly GCA_034699565.1 of Anurida granulata. Lineage (NCBI taxonomy): Eukaryota > Metazoa > Arthropoda > Collembola > Poduromorpha > Neanuridae > Anurida > Anurida granulata. The sequence continues at coordinate 1,985 of JAQIYD010000112.1, forward strand.
CTAGTAAGAATAATGAAACTAAAATTAACTTAACTAATCAAATATTTCACAGAAACATTGATTTAGCCAAATTCAGGAGTTGACAAATACTATTTGCATAATAGCTATTTGCTATGCTATTTGCATAAACAAAAGCCGCGTGATAGCCGATTGTATGGATTTTATGATGAATTAAAGTTTGGGATATTTGACAAGCACAATTTTTTCAATTCTAACATTTTTAATTGGACCTAGGTTTGCACATTTATGTGCTAGCATGGCTCTGTATTTTGCCCAACCTCCTCTTCTGTCGCCTTCGAAAGTAATTGAGTGAAACCATATCTGAAATAAATATACTCAGTTGAGATGCATAATCCTGAAATTGCAATCGAAAATGTACAAATAATAAAAATTGTCAAAATGTTTGTTGAAAATGTTAAAGGTTTTGCTTCCTGCGTCATCTTCGTCTGGTTTCTTTTATATTCCTGTATAAGCTTGTAAGTATCACTTGGAAATAGAATTTGGTTCCAAGTTTTCCGCATGTCATATATTCCATTCTCAAATAAACTTCTAATACGTTTGGAAATATGCCAAAAGTGTTCGTAGCTAATTCCCAAGTGGAATTGAAAATTATATGCCCGAACACTTCCAAGACCGTGTACAGTTCCAAGCATGTATTGCTCACTATTCTGCAACGTTTCTGCTTGCGAATTTGCGAATGCTTGAAAGGCGCGTACTCGATCTTCAATATCCATAAAAACGATTCGCTCACTACCACGGATTGCGTCATAAACATTCTTATAGTGGTCGTTCAGATTATATTCAGGCGGTAGGTCCAAGTTGTTAAAGAATACCAAATCGTGAAATTGATATTTGAACAAATCTGTGTGTTTAAGCTTTGTCAGATTTGTTGCCACGGCAACTATTAAATTTTTTCTTGGCGTGCATCCGCGTCGCCTTGGGCGATTATAAATTCCGCACACTCTCGCTCCCTCAACAGGTAGGCTTTGACGAGATATTCCAAACAGGCGCAGATTAGATTCCACCACTGCGCAATATGCCACCAAATCGATTTTGGACTTGCATTTCTCGAAGCTTGTATGCAACATGCTTTTGTCCTTCAGGCATTGGCACAATTGAAAATCGCCAATATTGGTGACTTCGTGGACACCATTTGTAGAACTTAGTAGCTCCATAAGCTTCTTATTTGCTGTTGCGCCGTATACGACGAATGACCGCAACTGCTCAATTCTTGTCCATGTGGGTCTCCAAACAGGTGCAATGACAAGATCACTTGTAATAATTCCAGTATATGCTTCTACTACTACTACCAATAATAATAACCATAGCCCCACAGTCCAGGCAAACACGCGCCTGATTTTAGGTATTAACAAAATGGAGCTGATTTCAGGCGCAGTATGAAATAGTGCTCCAATGTTTACGAACAGCACATTTGTAAATATCAACAGCTTTCCCGGAAGCCTAAGAATACAGGAAACAATCATATAGAAGAATGGAATTATAAAAGTTACACTCAAAATACAGATCCAGCTTGGCGTGTCGTAAGGGTTAAAGTATATATCATACGGCTGCCTGCGGCTAACCCCATGTTTCGTAACGAATGTCACTTGTTTCACATCGGTAACAAGAAATTCGGGGCGGGCGTTGAATGTCATTAGGTCATCAAACATGTATTTCTCGTCATCGTCAGGCTTAGGTAGGGGAAATAATATTCTGAAAATTAAATCATGCAAGGCCACAATATTGTAGTTTTCCAATGTTGATGGAATCCAGAATTGTATTACATCAAGTATTAGTCGTATCGTCTTGAACTCGTAGTCGTTATATTGCATTGTACATTTCCAATTCTGGAAAGGGTTCCGGTTTTCCAGAATGAGCTCATTGACCTGCGTAAAGTTTGACCTCATTTCTTGGTTCCAGAATCCATTTCTAAAATTCGTATTTGTTAGGAATACATTGACACTATCCGCCGGGTCTAGAATCAAAGTCTTCCCGCCACTTGTGTCGCGACGCACAGTGTCAACAAAGCAGTTTTTCAAGCTCGTATTCCAATCACAGTTTAGCTCTACGAGGTTTTGAAATTGATAAGTGTAAGCATAGTACTTACTCAAGTTGTCCATTTCTGTGGGATGACTTAGAATAATATTATTCTGAATTTGGTAGATGCGATCATTTAGGTTGTGAGCGCAGGTAATCAAATCTTTTGTAACGACCACCAATAAATCCAATCCATCTCTAAATGGTAGTAAATGCTTCCAATTTTCCCTCCAGTAAAGGCAAATATTGTCATATTTCTTGTCAATGATGCCATCAACCCAAGTTACTTCCCATGATTCGGGATGAATCAAAAAGTATGTTGTACAAACTAAATGCTTTCGGACTGCTGTATAACCTAACCAAATTGATTGAATCGTCCAGTTCTCAGAGCTATGTGGGGGCTTAGGGGCAACGAACTTTGTTTCAAGCAAAGACAACGGTCCAGCGCCACCAAGCTGCAAAGAGCCATCGGCTTTGTTACGATATACTTCTATCCAGCATTCCTGAAAACTTGCATCTGCGACGAGTTCTGAAACTGAAAAGGTTCCGGAGCTGACGGACTGTATAGAATAGAATAGTGCGGCAAACAATAACATGCGTTTCATTCTGTACAGAATGTTAACTTTCTGTGTTAATAATCGCTGTACAATAATAAATATCAAGAAAGTAATGTAGTTCCCATATATGTCAATTTTCCAATATATGTCAATATATGAGTTGCTCTCAAAAGGTGCATATATATATTGTAGCCTACGAGCGTTACTGTTAGTAGGTCGCTTACAAGAAGCTGAATCAAAGTTTAATTCCCATTCAAGATGTTGCAATTCTTTTTGAAATAATATTTTCGAATAACGATTTCTTTCGATCTTGAAACTGCAAGCATAAAACCATGTCTAGAACCCCAATGGGGTTACTATCAAATGAGGCTGGGTACCAATGGGCCACGTCGATCATACCCATCGGCAGCGGAATTATTTATGGGAGTTTGGAATAATGCTGGACGTTGAAGCTATTTCTTGTTGGCTCCACTCAGTGACCAGAACTTCGTTTCTTATATTTCTATCAATCGACAATCTTACTCTAGAGTACACAAACTCTCACGATACATTTGTTGATTAACATTTTTAAACCATGTAAATATAACTTGTATCTGACCTGTAATCTCTATTACACTTATTCTGACTCACGAAGTGCTATATTCCTTTTGAACATTTGAATTCAGTTTGCAATGTCGCTTCGATCTGGTTTCGTTGAGGTGATTAATTGTCCTTCCCTTTCGTATGAAGCGATTGATAGAAATTGAATTAGGTTAGTTAATAAAGCATTACTAATTTTAATAAATAAATAAAATTTCTTAAAGACGAATTCTAAAACTCAATTTCTGGTCTGAACCGATATATTTCTAGAAGAGTATTACCATAATCATAAGTTTCATTCTATTCTTTTTACCGTGGGATTTCGAAGTCATTCCCTGATTGAACGCTCTTATTCGGTGACGTGAGCATTCATAAATTTTGCTTTGCCTGCGATGCAATGGAACCAGCCATGTGATTATGAGATGAAAGCACCGCGAAGATTCTCGTGGAAACTTTCCTTTTAATTTTCACTTTACTAATCAGAACAAAAATTCAAGACGCGACAATAGTTTTTCGCTAAGGAAATTCTGCCCAGTTCAGTATAGAAACTGTCTACAATCACCATGTCCCATTTAAGTATCTCTCTGAAATGTATCACTTTATTGAACCCTTTGAATAAAATAATAATTTTTGTGTGGCGCATATGTTACCACATAATTTATTTTTGCGAAATAGAAATGTCTTGTAGGAGCTGTAAATTCATATTTCATATTTCCAAGGTAAGGCGGAAACAGTCGTAACTATCTACTATTGTCGAGTTCATTCGTTTTTCGTCAGGGTACAATGCAACACATGCGTCGGTAAAAAACATTTGCATTTGCAGAAGGACATACATGTTTGAGGTTGGCTCATTCGGACTGAATTGTCAACGCGCATAAAAAAGTTGTAAGAAAACAATAATCTCTCATTTCAGATGCAATTTACTAAAAAATTACTCCGGTACTCCAAAAACTAAAATGAGTGTGAACTAACAGAAATTTGGTATGATATAGAATACGGAGAAAGTTTATGCGACTTTGTCAGGTTTGGTTGGTTAAATTGAAACCTTTTCATTCATTCACATCTCCGTATTCCGCTTATAAAGAAATGGCTTCCATAACAGAAATGGCTAAGAACAAAGAGAAAGTAAAAAATATGGATTTCGAGTGGAGTAAAATACAACACTGATTAATTAGGACGCCAAAAAATTGAGGTCGCACAGCATAGGTCTGCCAACGTGGCTTTCAAAACAAAAAATAAAGCCGATGGTTATGGCAATACGCGATAAAAGCATTTCTTGTCGCCCACAAGAAAATCTGGCGAAGCATGTGCGTTCATTTTATACCCTGCAATATCAGGCATCCGATTGAAAGGCATTGAACAGGATGCTTAAAAAATGTGAACTTAAGTTATATTTTTCAAAGGTGACTAAAATAAGACAAATAAATTACTTAACTTTTGTATTTACTGCAGAAGTAGAAAACTAAGATTGAATAGAACAACTTTGAAAAAAAGAATCAAGTTTGTTGCCATTTCAGGGTTCCGAGGATTTATGGGTTTAGAGGTTGATTGTTTCAGACGACGGGTGTATTAGAAGGATTTTGAGTAAAGCCCCAATTTGGTCTTTTTTTATTTCCAAAGACCAGAGAATTCTAAAGAAATCACTTGAGGCGAAGACTTTAAGTTACACAATTCAATTTCACGAACTGGTGTTACGGAAGAGATTGATACTTCGAGCTTCCGAGCAGAACTTGTAACAATATTGCAAAAACAAAAACAAAAAACTCTTTGTTGTAATAAAGATTAAGTTTATCCACGTAACTTGTTCCAAGTTAATCAAACTAATTTGAGTACTAGTTGTAATGAAAATACAATTTAAATTTCAAGCAGAGTTCAACACAGCTCACCACAATTATCCACAGCTTGTTACCCTAAATCAAAAAGCAAAATGCCTGTATGCATTTGCCCAATTTTGAAATGCTGAATTAAGTCACCATTAACTTAAGCAAAAGTTGTTGGCCAATTAGAAGAACCGTGATCCAATATTAGAAACTAACTATCCCCAGTTCCTGCTTTTATCCAAATGAAATCTTTATCAGATTAAAATCAATTTCTTAACTAAAACGAACTATCTGCATTATTTTGCTAATTTTATTAAAGAATCATTGGGCTTTTCATGAAAAGGTTAGTATCTAGGACAGGTGAGAAGTGGAATGAGAAAATTGGGTCATTCGAATTATTTAAATTCTTGGTCGGTTTTTGTCCCGTTATTGAAAATAATTATAAACTTTACTTAGGAAATCATCGGAATATGAACACACAAAGTTTTCAATTGAATCACAAATTGCCTTTATTTCTTTTAGGAACATTACACGAAAAGAAAGTTTACTAAATCCCATCCAATTCATTACATTATCAAGGAGTGTGAAGTACAGAAATTAAATTATATCGAGTTCAAAAAATGGACTCGAACTAATTTACATTGCATAGCTGAAGTTCTGTTCTTACTAGTCTCAGTACATTTGATGTAAGAATAAGTAGTAGGGTTAGATCTGCATTTTGCGTGGCAAACTACACATAACGGAAATTTCTAAATAACCCTAATATGCGCTTCCTGTACTCCCTCCTCTACTTCGCAAATATGCATTGCTTTCCAAAGCAATTTTCCGGTGCTCTTTTTGTGGATTCAATCAACTTAAACCACTTTGCACTCAAAGAAACAAGTATTGCTTATTTATTGTCAACTCAAATTGCAAAGTTCCACAAAATTTATAAACATACGTTGGAGCAGTCAAAGAGATTTTTAGCAAGCCTCTCAAAAAGCTCTAAACATGCTCCTGAATTTCTAACTGCATCGTTGAATAAAAGAATTAAACGTAATTATAACGGAGTGTGTATCTCTCCCTGCCTTTTTGACTAAACCTATTAACAGCCAAGAAGTATTTCGTTGATGGAGAGTAAAAGATGTTTCTTAAACATGCAGCGGATTGAGGGAATGCATGAGTTTTATAAAAGTTCATAATTAGACTTGGAGACAATTTAAAGTTATACAACTTTATCCTTCTGCAAAAGCCAATTTCAAACTAATGAGATTTTCTGTTTTTATTATTATCATGAAGCGGAAGAAACTTGAAATTACTTTCCGAAATACTAACTCACTTTTGAATTGACTCAGAAATCTTTTAAGAAATATTATTCCTCACTCGATCCCTTTGGCATCGACCAAATGTCTAATTTTATATAAAACATTTTTTATAAATATAATAGTTTTTGTACAAGGTTTTGTATCGAATTTAGATACAAATCAAATGATTTTGTTATTTAGTGTTGATATTAAAATATTTAAAAAACTGAATTTTTTTGGCTAATCAGGAAGTGCCCAGTAAGATTGCTTCAAGTTTCTTTGCGATTCTCTTGAAAATAGAAAACAAATTAATTGTCCTTTTAGATACAACATTCAGAACTGCTAAAAGATCCCTCTATGATGATCTAAAAGGCTAAAAATTTCTGAAAGAGGCATATAAGGACTCTAAGATTCTATCTACTAAAGGCACAGATAGCCGCAGCAACACTTTCTGTGCATTCCCTTTTTTGCGTTTCCCGGACACAACTCCGTACTTGCTCCATTTCCGGTGCAAAATTCGTGTTTGATCTAACAACCGAAGTGTACCATCTTTAACAATTAATTAAGACCAGCAAGAGTCACTGAACGTCAAGAAACATGGAATAGAGTGGCAATTGTAGCCTAGATTTGTAATGTCAAATGTCATTGTTGCCTGGTTATCATTTTTAACTCAGTTTTCGGTCCAACGCCTTTGAAGTGAAACGACTACTGGAGGAAGAAAATCGCCTGCAGACTATAAAAAACGTGAATAGATGTCCAATTATTGGGTAAAAAATTCGGTAAAAGGTTCGGAATAGAATCTTTGCCGAATTACAATAAAACCTGCTATCAATAAAAGATTCAAATTTTATTCTCTAAGACAAGCTAAGCTACAAAAATATTTATTAAAAGAAAGTAATGGATAATTTTGTTTTACCAATTTAGATAATAATGACAACAATGATAATAATGAAAGCTTTTGTCGTAACCTTTATAAAGGAGACTTCAAAAGCTTTCATTTTACTCTGCTTACTTTTTTTAACGTGAAATAGACCATAGTTTGTCACCACGTTGATTGAAATATCTGCTCAACGCTGTTCAAATTTTTACTAAATCCAAGTCACAGAAGGTTAGTTTTATGTTAAATGAATTTCAGCAAATTAAAAAAAAAAGCATTCTGAAGGCTGAGTTTGAAGGTTGGTTCATCAAAAATAGACTAGAAATTCTGGTAATTAGGATCTTTCGAGTTTCCAGCCAAGGATGTCTGCTTGCGACTGGAAAACACGTCATTCTGCATCTCATCTGCAGTTGATGAGCGATTTCACAGAGAAAGCGAGCACGTGGTGTTAGCCCATTCAATAACTGCAACGAAGCGTCGGTTGTGTTCGACGATGCCCGGAAGTATAAAACGATCCGCTTAAAAAACATAAATAAGCACAGACGATTTGAATTACTTGACGCTTGCAACATAATAATGCTGTGGAAAAACGCGCAAGACTTGCTATTTAAACCGAGCGCCCATATGTGGTTCGACAGTTTCAAGTTAACCCGAAAATTTTATGCTTTCTTGCAGTTGCTCAAACGTCATTGGAATAATGAGTTGAAAGGGAAAAAGAAAGATGCTTTTGTAGTTTCTTTTCTGTTAATTCTTCAGGAGATGAATGAAATTGAGCTTCAAACGAAAATTGAGTTACGGCAAGCAGGGTTGTGTGGGCGTAGAGGATGAATTAATTTGTGTTCCAGGAGAGTGAAAGTAAGTAAAAGTAGGGTAAGTTGTGTGGGTTAGTGGGATTTCAAGCAGGAGAAAACAATTTCAGGAGCTTTTATAAGAAACTCATTTCTGGCTTGTCTTTCCCATAATTCTCCCCAGCGGTCCACCTTGTTTTCCACTAAAATCCCACGCACACGTGGACTCTGACCTCGGAGGCATCATCACCCAGGGATATAAAATACAGCTCGAATATTAACTCGTGAGTAGTACGCCCTTTGGTAAACTGAATAATGTAAACAGTAAAAAGGTAAACTGAAAAATATAAACATAAATTCCTCTCTCCAAAGGGAGGGAGTTTTCAACTTTCCAGTTTGGAGCTCAAAAAGCGCTCGTCAGTTCTGGACTTATTTTTAAAAAGTATAGCTAGAATGTACGAGACAAAATTGTTTAATTTTCAACGTTCGCTTGGAAAATTACTAAATTGAGAGTAAACAAATTTTGATGCTAACAAGTTGTCGCGGCCCTTTATATGAGACTGGAATATCACTTGAGTTTACGCTGCTTCGAAGAAACTATTGCGTAGTGGCAGTTTGATCGTTCAGGAGAATGATGAAGTGAATAGTGGGATTGTTCATAGGAACAAAGGAACAAAATCCAATTTGTCCTGTCCTTCCGCCTGTGTTATTTGCTTCCAGGAAACTTGGAAAATTGATGCCGACGTGAACAACAGACCCGAGAGCAAGAGAAAGAAGAAGTTGGGCAAACACGTGTAATACATATGGAAGGAAGTTTTTGGTTTGTTTGTTGAAAATATTCTCAGCCCAAATAGAGTTCAAGTATTTTATTTTCCTCAAGCATAAAAATCGATCCAGGTACTTAAATGGAATAAAATTGGATACGGGCCACCTTTCTAGTTGATATCAGGCCATTGGCTTTAAAATAAAAAGCACTAAAATAGAAAGCACCGTAAGCAATTCTTGACATTTTTTTCCAAAATATTTTGATGGAAGTTTAGTAAAATTTCTCAGTTAGACTCGGAGACTATTTAATGTTTCAAAGTTTTTCAACTGAGCCTCCTAAGAAAATAAAATTGAACTCAACGAGATTTTTTTTGCTAATATCACTGCTCGTTGAAATTGAAGCTTGAAATTAGTTTCTGAAATACTTTCTTTTGCGTTTTAAACAAAAACAAATTGTGATCAACTGTCTATCCCCAATCGATCTCTTTGGTAACAATAAGGCGTCTAATTTTAACTACCTGGATTTGAGTTAACCAACTCATTATCAAAAAGGATTCATGTATCATTTTCGAAGGACTACCTCTGCAACTGATGTCAGCAATGGAAGCGCCAGCTCAGAAAATAATTAATTATACAAAACAAAGTTGTGGCCTAAATTTAGTTTAGCTAATAATTTAAAAAAAAACATTTTTATGCCACGACATCAACCTCCTTAGAGTAGTTTCAGAGTAAATGTTTTTAAATTTTAGCCGTTGGAAGAATAATTCTCGGAGAAATGTAATAACAACATCAAATGCAGAACTGGAGAAAAGATCAAACTTTCCCGTGGACAGACCGGGTTGTTTGGGTTTTTACGATTTACGGAGAGAAGGCAGTTTCAGGAGCCTTTAAGAGAAACTCATTTCTGGTTTGTCTTCCTCATAATTCTCCCATGCGGTCCCTTGCTCCTCCACTTAAATTCCGCATAGGTATGGGCTCAGAGCTCAAAAGAAATTTTACCTCTGGAGATCAAAGGCTGCCGATGAAAACCAAAATACATTAACAATCTATAAGTGTTTCAAAATTAAACACGTGACATTAACATCCAAAGCTTCAATTTCATAAATCTCACAGTCTAGAACATAAATATGGAATACAAAAGGCCTCAATTTTTAAGTTTGTCGAAGTGTCACGAACATGGATTGATTTTATAACATCTACATTTCCTTTTCGGCGAGAGCAGCTTACTGATTTCTAATATTTTTCATCAAAATACAATATTTTGAATAAGATATAAAATATTTTTCGAAATGAAGCTATAGTTTGAACCAAATGTTTTAAGTAAGAATACAAACCAAATGCGCGAACGCTAAAAAAAGCATTTTATATGTTTTGATTTTAGACTGCATGGCATTTTTGAGAATTGAAAATTCTTGGATATGACCAAAATGGTTTAACAATGCAAGTGACCAAATAAATACTCCGCCAGTAACATAAAAGAAAATGGATATGATGATTAAGCCTTTTCATCTCATGATTCATCTCATCGTACCTCATCACCGTCATCATCATCGACTGCTATTGTACTTCTTTCTCACACTTCTTCAGACCAAATGCTAAGTTGGCAGTGTCTTCAGAATCAAATGTCACAACCAAAATTCACTTACTGTCAGCAAAATTGCCATTGTACTTTTCTTGCCAAGCCCTTCCCCATCGATTACGGAGCATTAAGGGGAGTATTACTCTTTATCAACGACCATGAGGATGAAAAGGAGGAAAAGACTGGAAAGGCCCATAAGCACACGCAAAATTTGTAAGGGGCCAATCCCGAACACTCTGAGGTACCCTCGACCAATCAGAACAGCTCTAAGGTACAGGAGGTTGAGCTTAAAAGTATGAGAAAGTT
>JAQIYD010000113.1:0-12551 GCA_034699565.1 Anurida granulata
GTGGAAAAGAGTTTTGGAATCAAAGTAACCTACACACGCACGAGAGCTACCATGGGGACGATCGCCCATGGAAGTGTATCTGTGGAGATACTTTTAAAACAAAATGGGATGTAGCCAGGCACAAGAAAAGACATCTTCCTCCAAAGGCGAAAGGGCGGGCACAGGCGAAACCGAGTCAATACAGTATACAGTATACTTTCACAGAAGACGGAAATTTTGAGCTCAAAAATTAAAAGTGGAGTCAGCGGAGGCTATTTTACCAATTCCCCACCCAGCAAAGAAATCCGTTCTTGCACATGCACTACGAATAAATCCAGTTTTCAGGAATAAACATCTCCAAGCAACACAAATTGGTCATCTATCCTAGAAGCACGGTGGTATAACTCCGATTCTAATTACTCTTAATTGCAATTTAATTGCTTTTAGTGCTCTCAAAAACTAAATAAATTCGAAGTGCAAAACAAATTTATTGACCGTTTTGCCCGACTTTTAATCATATTTACGAAACTAAACATGCCCGTACCTATGCTCGGAACTTCCGGGCATGAAGGATTCGCTCATTCCATGCGTTTAAAGGCTGGACATTTGTGAATGTATAGCTCGCAGCGCCGTTTCTTGCTTGTAAAAAAAGAGAAAGAAATACTGCAGGATTTCCCATGATTGTCATTTGTAAAGGTTCCGAAGTCAGATCTAATGTTAGTATTTCATCACTGAAACGTTAGGAAGCTGTCGCGTACTTCGGTTGGATTGGGTCGATTAGGAACACGAAGCCATAGCAAACGGGTCAAAATCCGCTTCGAATTTCGAAATTTATATTCGCTAAGGCTCGTCGAGTTGACCACGTATAGTGTCAAGTCAAGTGAGGACTTTCTGGAAAGGATATGTCAGTGGGAAAGATTTGATGGGACCGAAAAGTTAGTTTTTTGGCGTCTTGGCTATCAAAAACCATGACTTGTCAAGTTAATTTTGCAACTATTTATGTCAACTGCAGCCATTGGACGTATTAAATTAAAGGTAACCATTCGCCCGGACCTTCCTTGTCGATAGAGCCTTCACTTGACCTTTTACGTGGTCCCTGAGAAAAGTAGTGACCTGTGGATGTTGATTAAATTAGTTTCGAAAATAAGACGAAAATTCAAACCTTGTAATTGAAATCTAAGCCTTGCGTCACATCAGGTTTGTTTCTTTTCAAATAAGGTAAATGTTGTTGATTAGCGACAACGACAGGCCGACCATTTTACAGGATAACCGCGGTCCCTAACTTGGCCGTGGTTGAGATTAATAACTAAATCTAAGGGCAACGCACAATTGCGCTCTTTCAAGAATGACGCAGCAATAGAAAAGTTCATTAGTATTCGATCTGTTCTTTTACCATCTTAATTAGTTGAAACTTTGAGGGACGGTTTCACCTTAAATGGGAATGGGATAATGGAAGAATGGAATAGAACGGAGGCCTTGTTGTTTTCCTTTTTGATGACCGAGTGATCATTGTCCCAATTCCAGAACGTCGCCGTCTTTGGTAACTGAAAATTTTAGCTTCTCCGTTCCTGGTCACCTTCATTCGACAATTGCGAACAGCAAAATGAGTGTCAGGCGAGGCCGCCTTCCAAATTCTGCCGGTTTTGCAAAGGATAAATTCCTGGTTCCTTGCCTTTGTAGTTTGTTCGGTGTGGATATAAATATCTTTACAGCCCGGAAAATTCCGCAACGGAGCTTGCTTCTGGAATATGGTCAACTTTTCTTTTTGTCTCGCGAGCTTAAGTTGGATGGCACGCGGTTTGTCAGCGCGTTTCTGACCGAGACGCCTTGAAAAACTGTAGTCAACATTGAGGAGCCAAAATTTCGTAAAAATCCCTTCTACTTTTGTAAACAAATCCTCTCGCGTTCCCTCGTTGGTTTCGGGGAGTCCTTGGATAATGATGTTAGATATAATTGATTCCTTCCAAATTCTCGCTACTTCGTCGTCAAAAAACTATGGCGTCGTCGCCAGTATGCGATGTACTGCCTCGTAGTGTGAAAAATCTGCATCTCGGAGCTTGTCTATGATGGGCTTCCAGTTCTCGAATTTACTTTTCATTTCCCGTTTTGTTTCCTCTCATCTACTAAACATTCAACTTGTGACTACTATTTTACGAGTTATTTAATTTGGTTTATTGTGGGTCAACCATTCCAACTTCTATTCCTAAAAGTGTGGTATTTGTCAGCACTTCTCGTGTGGTTTCTATCAACTCGTTAAATTCGGTATTTATGGGTATATAATCTCCGCTAGTGGTTAATGTTAAATCTAACCTGTCTGCCTGTTGTCACGCTCATCCGGATAGATCCTGCTTGTTGTCCACAGTTGTATGGTTCAAATAACGTTGAAGTAACTACACCGATGGCAATTAATACGGGTTGCGAATATGAGACAGCTCTGGTTCTCTCTAATTCACATGGCCTATTGCCAATGAGACGTTTTTAAGCTATCGATTCCTTCAAGTGAAAGTACTTTGTTTCTTTCCCTTGTAATGTTATTGAAAGTAATATAGTAGTAGTAGTAGTAGTAGTAGGTGACTTGGCTAGTGCTCGTTCCTGTCCAGTAATAGTAAGCGGTAGGGCAACGAGTGGTGCCAAAGGTAGTTAATTGATCAGGGCCAAATAGGTACCATCGGGGACTTGGATATTCTCGACTAACTGGTTGCATTCTCGGTGGCTCATTTTTCACGTGTTGTTTCGACGGTGTTTTCGTGAACTACTTCACGAATCCAAATTGGATTCCTTCCTGATTTTCTTTTTACATTCAAATCCTATGTATTGTTTCTACAGCGCTTGGGAGGTGTGAATATCCATGATGACAATTGCTTCTACTCCTCTGTTCGGGGTACACTCCATTCCCTGGCTCACCTGTTTGTATAAAAATCCGATGGTGCAATGTGTTTTCTGGGCTATGTGCGTGATGGGATAGTCGTCTCTTGACAGTTCTTATGCCCTTTCGTAAGTGTTTTCGTAGAGCTGCTGGATTGTGTTATTTTCTTGGTTTAACAATTATTGCAGGTGATCATTACTGGTTGTTATTAAGGTGGCTCCAGTAACTGCCCAAGAGGTCATCATGGTGAGTAGCCATAGCTCATAATACATAAATTAATTAGTACTTTTCGTTTTTCTAAACTTGAAAAGGATGCAGGGTGCGGTAAAGCGTTTCTTTTTAGAGTTTGGACAATAAGTATAGCCAGGTGGACAATGACACTCCTTCCGGTTTCGGCTGAGAATGTGTGGATGGTAAATGACGCGTGGATGAGGTGTTTCGAGAAGCTGTTTGGACCCTTTTGCTTTGCGAGAATAAAAATGGTTCTGTTGTGAGTGTACGTTTCAACGTTTGTGATGTCTCAATTCCCATTTTGCTTGTGGCTGAGTCTCCACGATTGGGGGCTCATCGGTTTGGTTTTGTGGTATATGGCTTATCTCAAAGGATATTCTTTTACCCTGTTGTTCTTGACCCTTGTATGTTTCTTCCAGGTTTGTCCATCCTATTTCCGAATATTTATCTGAACGGTTCCAGGGTTTCCAATATTCCATCTCTTCTTGGGTCAGGAGCAGAGGGAGCGGTTGGATATGCTGTTCTTTTGGGAATGTGTATATTGGGGCGAGTAATGTATTTTTGCAGGACCCTATATGAAGTATTTTTAGAAAGGCTGGGTGTCCCACTTGGATGCTTTCGAATAGGTTCGAATTCGGTATGGATTTTAAGTTGTTCACTCGAGGTCATCGTATGTTCGGCCTCAATGACATCCGTTGTGTCAACTATGGCTCTGACAATTCCTAAAGTGGCTCCGCATGCATCCTCTCCTTTGTGGTAGTAATGTGTGATGCTAATGCACAAAGTGATCTGGAGTTGAGTATCCCCTCAATCATCGTGATGATGGTGTGAGACTTCTCCTTTGTCATCACTGTGTCCCCAATCACCATCCTCAAGTGATATTTCGCCGACTTGACTCCTGCTTACCCCAATCCTCCCTTGTGAGATGCCTTTTTGGGTTGAAGTTCCACTGGATGCCCTCGTTACATAAAAAATCAGAAACAGAAGAATCATTAGACATGTTTTTTAACCAAATATCCACCTAAGACCTCAACATCTTCATCTTCACTAATCACATGCTCACTTCCATTGGTGAGAAAATGTGTATTGTTGACGGGGTATTCTGCATCCTTATCCTCTTCTGTGGTGGTTGGAGGCAATATTATAAAGAGCTGAGCAGTCACTCATCACATGGGTGAACCACCGACTTCACAGCATTCGACCCACAAGACTTTCTCTAGTAGAATAAAACTCCTAAAAATAATGAATAATCAATAGCCTGCTCAATGGCTTTTTCAAATTGGTCAGATACTTCATGTCAATGTTGATCCCTCGACGTCCAACTATAACTCCATTCACTTTGTGCCAAATCATCATGATGTAGTTGATACCTCGGTATTTATACCACTACACGTTATCTATAATTGTTCAGGTTCCCGAACAATTTTGCATGGTTTCCACCATCGCAAGTTGAACTTGAGTTTCCCTGAACCTAACGCTGTAGTGGACTTGGACTCGAGAGAGGTTAATTTACGCCTTATGTTCTCAATAATGTTTGCACGCTTTAGGTTCTAATTTCATTTTGTCATTACTTGACATGTAGACCTCACGGCGGCAAGTTTTGGAGCATCGATACCGTCTTGCAAATTCATGCAATCTACATCACTGTTTAGACGTGACAAATACATGTTGTAGCATTGGATGGCGAGATGGAAAGGATGTGATTCCGTCGTTTCCACGGAGGCGGTGCCCCTTCCATGCTGACATTTCCCTTTCTTGGATGTGTTGCATCAAGGTTCCCCGGACACCGTGAGTTCCATCGGTGAATCGAAAACGACTTGGTCCTGGTCTCCTCTCAGATGACCATCGTCGTCGTCGCCAGCTGACTAGTCTTACTCTTGCTCATGACTGTAGTAGGCTCAGAAAAATACTCAACACACAAACATCCTTTGACTAATTAAGTTTGCCGAATACTTAGGTAAGTACTAATTAGTAATTGATTACCCTTTTTAATTGTATTGATACCCAATTACCATTGACTCCTAGTACAATCCCGGTTTTCGGAAACATGAAATTAATGGACCTATTTGTCGAATGAAATGAATGGACACTGCTGTACTCAAGCGTATAGCGCTGCAAGAGGACATTCCACAAACTTCCAGAAAGAATTAAAAGTGGGAACTACAAAGTCCCAAATGAGATTTTTAATTAAAGTTAAAGACAATAAGCCGAAATTGGTCGTCGTCGCTATTTTCACTTTTAACTTTGTGGAAGTCACGTCACTGCAAAGTCTCACACGCCTTTGACCTTTTGACCCTTAGGTCAAAACTTCGGTTTCATACTCTTTTCCGTACCACTACTACCATCCTGAAGTGAAAGAGACGAGCTCTTCTTTCTCCTATCTAATACTTGTTTATTATAATCTCAAACTTAATCTTAAATACTATACACATAAGGTTAAGTGGATTCTAGCACAACCATCATCCTTGATCCAAATCAGTTTAGATTATTCATACTTCGACACAGGACCTATACGATTTTGCACCCCTCATCTTCAGATCTAACTTTCATATTTCATTATGTCTGTAGAATCACTATGGCCCCATTTCTTTGAGCAGACCCGGACATAAGTTTGCTTTCCGACTCATGTCCAAGTTTCGTGGGTAGAACAATCCATTAAATCGTCGATGAAGGTCGAACATGCCTTAAAGTTAGCAATAGGTCTCGTTCTCGTTGAATGCTGCCAAATTAACAATAAAATAATCATGTCATATTTGTAACACCTGGATTGAATTATATGTTCGAATTACATGCTGTGAGCCCATTTTAGTAACTATGGATCCAAGGACCCGAAGTGACAACGTCGTTCATGACTACGTAAACTGCTTCCCGCAGGCTGACTGAATTGATCTCCTCGTTTAAAGTACTTACAAGATTTCCCATTAGAGCCTCATCCATGGTCAATTGTTCTATCGTTGCTTTATAAGTTCTTGCCGGCAAGAAATTCACGAATATTAATGGGATGAGGGGTAAATAAGTTATCGCGACTTGACATTATATACGTGAATGCACTGTGACTCGCTCAGTGTTTGGCCAATGACAGCCCTTGCCTCGACGTGTTTCTTTTGCGAAGCCTTCTTGTCTGTATCCGATGCCGTTTCTGATGGGCTTGGATAATCCCGCGAGACAACGTCCAAAGCCCGCGGCTTTGAGGATCAGCTTTAGTTGAAATTTATATCCATACTCCAAATTTCCAATTTGAAGTTTGAGTCGTTCAACTTCATGATTGGGGCATGCTTCCGATTCAAATAGGAATTGGCAGATGAGCTCATTCTTTAATCATTTTGCTTTTCCCTTTTTCATCAAATTGTGAAGAGAACTCAGTAGATACCTGGGTGGTGACTCGAGATAATGAGGTTAACCCAGTGTCATGCTGTTAACATTAGCAGTGTTAACAGCACGGCACGTCAATGGATAATGCCAAGGTCAAATTTAAATTTTTTGTCAGAAGATACCAAGGTTAAAATTAGAATATACGATATCTTATGCGCTGCTACCTAAGCACAGGAAATGGTACAAATGTCACGGTCAAATCTTTAGAATTCAATTATCTAGGTGGAGGGACTAATTGTTTACCCACAATAATTTTTAAAACATAGTTATTCATACATAGTATTTATTATTACTAATAGTAATAATACACAATTTTAGGTGTTTTTCAATGACGACCACCTCTCCCACCCCTCGGTGCTCGCTGAAAGCGAATTTGATCATGCAAGGGTACCGGATTCGAATTATCGGATCCTATAATTTAAAAAAAAACAAGTAGTTAACATTTATTTAACATTTAGTTAAATTCAAAATAGTCTATTTTAGTTTTTCACTTACTCACTTACAATAGGCTCCAAGGGGACCAGCTTCATGTCTTCGGTCAAATCGCAAGCGATATAGTTCACTTCTCATGTCTTTGTTTTTCTCAAGTAAACTAAGGTTTACACAGCTCCGTACCTTCCACCTCCATATCTCGAATCCGATTCAACATAATCGAGTAATCATCTTTAAATAAATAAGTAAAAATAAGTAAAAATAAATATATAATAAATAAATAAATAAATAATGGATTTTCTATAAATAAAAAAGAGTTTATAACTAGAGTTTAAAAAAGTGGGGTTCATGAATGCTTTCTCTGTTTTCTGCACTTTCAAAATAGAGTAGGGTGAGTTGATAGAAAAGGTTTTTCCTCAAGTGATTTCAGCACGGATTCCTTTTGTGTTGTGTATTCTCCATGGAATTTTTCATATTTGTTTCAATCAGCATTGAGATTTGAAAGATAGATCTTCGCAAAGTTCAAAATGGAGAATGCACGTTTGGCGAAATGTGAGCTTCCATGTTTTACAATAGCTATCGAAATTTTCATGGGGTCCTGGGGTGCATCACCTCCACATGGTTCTAAATAGGGACTGAATAGGAAGTGGTGAGTTTCCATGACTTTTTTGATTTCGGTGATCGAGCATTTCTGGAAGAATGTCCGATTGATGGCAAAGCATCTATTAATGAGGTCGAATGTTAGGTTTGGTGAGCATTGTGAACCAATTTGTGTATCCTATGGCTAGATGAGATACCAATACTCGGATCTCGTCCATGTTGTCTTGAAGGTTGATGGCATATGTATATTCTGATTCATAAAAACTACAACTAAAGATACAGTCACAAATATTCCTGATTGATGCTTCTTCAATTTCCAGATTTCTTGATCGTGTGAAAGGGTAGGCTATTCCAAATTGTTTTGCCAATTGAAGGGGTAGGCGTTCTAATAATAAGTGGATCTGATTCCCTAGAACTTGATCCCAGTTAAGAAGGGGACGCTAGTGCTGGCCAACTGATATGTAGGTGTAGAATTTTTTCAACTGTGGGGTTATAGTGATCTTGGTAATTTGCTCGTGAATGTATGGTGTCATTGTTCTCCAATTTTTGGTGCGAAGACTTGATTCCTCTTACTGAGTGTTTCCACTCTAAGATTGTTTTACAGATTAATAGACTTGCAAATCAATTTTTTTAGTTTATATAGCTTAACAAAAACACGTTGTTACTTGATGTAAATAATTCAACGTTATTCACTTTGTATGCAAATTGAACTTTTATCAATTAAATACTCCACTCGATTCTTTAAAATCATGTCGAGTTAATAACTATAATTAAAACACAATAATGTAATAAAACTGAAAACAAAATTTAAATTCGTGTAATGCGTGTTCATGAAGTCTAGACTGCTTGTTCTATTAACTGACAATCCATGCATATTTGTAATTTGATTTCCGACTTTAAGAAACATTAATGGAAAATCAAAATTCGTGAAGGAAATTGAGTCAAATTCTGGCTATGTGTCAGAATTGTGTTGTCTCGACTAATTTTGTTATTAAAAATGAATTTCTCCACCTAATTTTTAGTTTTTAATTCAAATTTTCCCATCTAATAAGCGTGTTGAACTTGATTTTGTTTTGTACAACAAATATTTTTAGTTTGAATTTCTCCGTCTAATTTTGCTTTCTTGAATTAATTGAACTCTCTTGTCTGATTTCTGCTTACATTTCTAATATCCCGCCTAATTCTAGTTTTAAATTTGAAATGTTCAGTCTAATTCTAGTTTTGAATATTTAGTTTAGCCTTGGAAATTCCGGCTTAATGATAATTTTAAATTTGAGCAACTAATTTTGTGGTTTGATTTTACTTTTACCTTAATTTCAATTTTAGTTTTAGATTTGAACTTTCCCGCCCAATTTCACTTCTGAATTATAAATATTCCGCCACATTAATTTCAATTTTTTAGTTTTAAATTTGAACTTTCCCGCTTGATTTCACTTTTAAATTTGCAGACAGTGACACCCACGAGTCTGGATTAACACATTTATTTGCAATAAAGTATATTGTGTCAAAATACAATCAAATCGAAACCATTTAAACATGCACGAGGAAAACCTCGGTAGCTGATTTTGATAAATGAGTAACTAATTACTCCGCGGTATGGTCATGAAAAGTGATTTGTTGTTCCAGAAACCTGATTAGGAATTGCGGAGAATGCCTGGTCAGTACGCTAGACGAAACAAGATTCGCCTCATCAGAATCTTTAAATAAAACTAGGTACATTAGCTCTCCTGAAGCATTTGTTACTCCTAGGATTCCATCAATTTCAAGTCCTCTATCGAATCCAGTTAACAATTCTCTCGATCCGAAATTTGCAGGTTTATAAATTCGATAAAATCTTTTATTCAAATTGAAATAATGTTAACAATCATCAAATTTTATTTACCCGATGACTCGATTCTTTTCTTTTAAGTTTAATTCAAAGGTTTTCAGTTATCGTCGACATCCTGAAAGATTCACAAGGGGTTCAAGTATCCTAATTAACCAATAAGCTATTTTATTGAAATTTGTGTTTATAGCCTATTTACCCAGGTGTTTTCACTACTCTTGTATCTCATCCATTTGAGGATGTATTCAGGTCTTCCCAATGGAAAGGGTTTTTTTTTTAATTTTTCCTTATAAAATATATTGTCACGCCTTTTTACATTCTTTGTCTTTTATGTCATTATTGAGTGTTTGCACTCCACGATTGTTTTACAGAGTAAGAAACTTGCATATCAGTTGTCATAGTTTATATACTTCCACAAACAAAAAACTAATTCTTTAAAATCATGTCGAGTAACACCCATAGTTATAGTGTGATGCAATAAATTTTTGATCGCTAGTGCATTAAAATAAAATTGAAAACAAAATTAAAGGTTGCTTGATGCAATAATTATTTATAATCGATGATTTCTGACATTAATAACAGTGATGGAATAGAAGCAAATTGAAAGCTAATTTCAGGTTATGTGATGCATGGTCTAGACTTTAATTTGAGAAATATGAATAAACAATGGTTATTTTTATTTCCTTGTTTTCAAGTTGGACAGTATAAAAAGTGATCAAAAAAGTAACATTTGACAAAGTAAAACAACAGCACTGACTATGTGTACCAAGCAAATTTGTAAGTTATTGCATTCTATCTTATCATAGTTTCAGCTATGATGATTCTGGTAATAATGTTTGTCTTATTTTATTGTTTTTTAGTATTCTGGGTAGAGAAAATTTTAGATCATAAGTTTGTAGATAACCAACATTATATTCTGGTTAAATGGGTTGGAAGTGAAGCAACTTGGGAGACGGTAGAAAATGTAAAATCAGCTACATACTTAATTATATTAATAGATACAATAGATACATACATAATTAATATATACATAATTAATATATACTAAGTTAGTCATTAAACATGAGAGCTTGCAGAAATGCCTGGTTACAGTTCAAAAATAAAATTGTGGATTAAAAGTTAAAACATTTGGACGAAAATATGAAAAAGCTTTTTCAATTCTTGCAGCAATTGCGCGAAACTAATCTTCCGAAACTAGAGAGAAACTATTAAGTTTTAATTTCTTTAGGCTATCTTTTGAGTGCTTCACCGCTTTGGCTGCTCCACTTGTAGGGTAAGACATGCAGTAAGATCAAATTTCGGTTGCTGGCCGGCCCCGACCCCGAATGATGACTAAGCGTAAATCGGGGTCTAAATGGTGTAAAGAAGGAATGGTGTTAAGTAATAAATGGCGTCGAAACAAGATATCACAACCCCTAAATCGAATCTTTGTGTTAATTATATTTTATTTACACATTTTATTATGATATGGAATCATCTTGGTGATTCATCTTGTGCCTGGCGAGAATTCTGCATTATTTATAATGTACAAAATTCTACGTTTACTTATTTTGCCTGCAAACATCAGGGGCGCAACAAAAGTACAATTTAAATATGCATGTGAAGGTAATTCTCGCAGCAATCCCTTTGAAATATTTGTAAAAAGTATGAAAATTTTCAACAACAGACATCAATTTTTCGTTTATCTATTTATCCGTTCTCCATTTATGTCCATACGCCGTTTCGTCCGTTTGTGAGCAATTTGTGGTAATGAGTTTGTTATGAATAGGGGCAATCAAGAACAAAAATGTTAAAATGAACAAATATAAAATGATATTTTTTATTCACAACTATAATTTAATTAATTTTGCGTGATTTTTGTGCTTGGCAGATGAACTAATAAATGTTATTCCTGATTTAATTGATTAGAAACTGTAATTGTATTTTTTTCGTAAGAAAAATGGTGCTCCTTGTGAAAATGGAAATCTGTGTTCGCATTACATTTAAAATCGCAGCCAATCCGTAAATGAGATTTACTCGTGCTGTATAAAAAGATGCATGAAATCAGGTTTTGGCCACGCAGCTTTGCTCAAAGCGTCAGTTTCTAATTTGTTTAAGTTAAAAAAAACCTTTCACACGTTTTATCTTTCCGAGAAAGGGTTCATTTACAATAATAGTTTGGTTTAAAAACTTTTTAACAATGAGCTCAAATTTAATTTTAGAAATAAAATACAGTATGGTAAAAAATTCCCTATTTGGGAACAAAAACCTTTTGTCCCAAAAAGAACGCCCTTCCAAGAGAGTTGACCCCATTTACCGATTTAGAAATGTGTCAAAATAGTTTGTCACAGGAATCCGAAGCGTCTTTTTTAGTTTAGTTATCACAGTGCACTGCTTCAGGTCGTTTTGCTGAGGATTCAGAAAAGATAAATTTTCCAGGTTTATTGAAATATGGCTTTCCAAATCAGCGTTTCAGTTTATCCCTTCCTCGTTTTTTTTGCTGTATTGACTTCTACTTATCGTGTAAATGCTGCTGGATGGTACAGTGCAACGGAAAAACTGGGAGATATCAATGATTCATATCCAGACTACAAGGATTTCCATGGTGACTTTCTCTTAGGCAAGTTTCCAGTTGGATTCGAATGGGGTGCTGCATCGGTAAGCTAACAGAAGAAAATCAAAAATTAAAATATCAAGAATAGTTAATGCTTCCGATATAAGTTGGCAACTATTCCGCAGTTCTGTTGTAATTTTTATTTATCATATTTTAAAGCCCAAGATTAAAATGAATTCATTTTTACTTTATTAGGCGGCGTATCAGTATGAAGGTAAGGGCATCAGTTGACCAAATTCAACAGCGCCAAACGATGACTATTTTAATACTCTGAAACATTTTTGAAGGTGCGTGGGATACGGATGGAAAAGGACCAAGTATTTGGGATGAATTTGTAAGGCGAATTCCAAGCCCCATTGCGGATGACAGCACTGGTAACGTTGCCTGTGACTCCTACCATAAGTATCCGATTGATGTCCAACTTCTTAAAAAAATGGGGGTAAATTTCATGCTTCAACAATAAATCAGTCGCTTCCTACCAAAACATGCGCGGCAGAATTAAATTAGAACAGTACAATTCTTATTCCTATTCTTTATTTCAGGTGACGAATTATCGTTTCTCCCTATCCTGGTCAAGAATTTTTCCGGATGGGAAGTTTGCCAGCAAAAATCAAGCTGGGGTTGACTACTACAATAAATTAATTGATCTACTA